>CM034461.1:6262825-6341767 GCA_019925255.1 Litchi chinensis
CTCGAAACTTTGAAAGTTAAAGGTCTAAACACAAACTTGATAAACACTCGCGTGAAATTTATATTGATGCAAAACAAATTGAAGTTGACGAAGAATGCTTGCGTGAAATCTAATCTAGTTGAACCAATTGAACTAATTGGGAATTAGTATGATTAAAACAAATTTAAATACAGAATTTTATGACTTCTATATTATTTTTAATTTGTGTTCTCATTGTTTATCGTGAAAAAAGGTAACAAATGAGAATATCAATGTTGGTCCAGTATTCGCTACAAGATATGTGAAGGCATATGGATCAGATTCTGTAAGGAAATTTCTGATCTAAGAATAAAGAGATAAATATATATATATATATATTTGTTGGAAAATGAAGCATCTGGAAATGCATAAGCAAAATCCTGTGCTTTAAAAAAAAAAATAAAATTATTGGGTGTAAATGGTTTAGGACTGAATTAGCAGCACTAGTCCACGAAAATGGGCTATTTCAAAAAAACAAAATCATGAAAATTGGGTTGGCCAGCGGTTTGCCAATTCGTTGTGCTTTTCATCTGGTTGCAAGCTCCTGGAATTGCACAAAACACTCTTCCGGTCACAACCATAGGCCATATAATGCAAATTTACTGAAGCATCCTCCATGTTTCTTATCTTTAAAGATATGGATGCAAATGAAGGGCCATTAGATAGGTTTCTATTGGAAGCTTGGTCAAGCTTAGCAACCCTCAAAAACCACTTTCTAGTAGCTTTCCATGACAGTTAATGTCTTTCTGCAACTGGCTCTTCAGTGGTTGGTTTTTGATTAAAATTATACACCTTACCTTATATTGCAATTTTGATCCCAACTTATATTTATAAATTAATGAATAGATATTTATTAATGATTATTTATTTTTCATGGAAAATGTATCAATTAATCAATTGATATAATATGAATTGGTATAAAGTTGGGATATAAAAGATTGAATGTATAATATTATTGTTGCTTGTTGATACAAAAATTGTCCTTAGAGGATTACATCAACAGTAATATCAAGATTTCAATTAGGATACAAAGTAAAAACTGAATCGCTGGTAGATCATTTGATGACTTAGGGGAGTTAGCCCTTGAGACTACGGGTTCCAAGTAGGAGGCCTTGACTCTTAGGGTTGAAACACTTCCTTCCTCATTCCATAGATTTCCACTTTGATTCCTCTACAAAACAAGTAAGAGCTTAGGGGTTGTCGGTGCCTTACCAATGAAAACTCTCTGACGCTTAAGTCAATAGATTTTTGTAGGGAAGCTCCCCTCGGTTGAGAATTAAGGGATGTTTTTGAAGAGTTTTAGAGGAAAAAGTTGTTTAACACTTAACAAGCTAGGAACTGAGCCTAGTATTTTTGAAGATTCTTCCCAAGAGAGGTTTTTTTTTTTTTTTTTTTGTATATTAGTTCGTTCTCTACCCATTTTCACAAAAACTTACCTCATTGATAAACAGTTACCTCTTTATATACTACACTGTCTATGCTCCGGGGGCCCGCTCCTCTATTTGTTTTCTTATATTCCAATCTTGCTATGAGCTACAAAGCCTTGTTTTAGGGTTGTTTTGCAGTGGTGGTACACTCCTTTCTTGCTAGCTGATCTGCCTTGAGGACAAGTGGCACACTATGTACCTTTCCTTATGCTGAAACTTGCTACTTTTGCACTGTGTCAATGTTGCGCCCCACATTGCAGTTTGTGTCCCGTTGGTGTCTAAGATGCTTTGCTGGCCAGAGGAAATTGGTTCTTATTTTGAGGGTTTCACTCTATTTTGGTGAAATAACTCAAACCTTTTCGGCTCCTTTACTCCCTAGGGGACACTTGAGCTTGGGCTTTTTATTCAAGTTCATCATCCTTGGTCCTACCCGTTTAAATTGATTTTAGGGGTTTTGACAATCCATTTTTATTGGGTCAAGGGGATCAATTGATTTTAGATTGTTGATTTTCAATTGATTATTGAAGGTGCTAGATTTCTCCCAAACATTGCTAATTTTTTTATAGCTCCATCAAAACTATTATTAGTATTGTATATTTGGCAATTTGGGAACTGCTTGAAGAGGTCATTTTATGGTGATTGGCACAAACAATAATTTTGCAATATGTTGTGCTTGGATTAAGACACTTAGTTTTTAACTTCTAGCAGCTTCATGAACTTTATCGGACTCCTCCCCATTGCAATATAAATCCACCTCAAGCCTTGTTAGTTCCTTTTGGTGGTCTTGAATAAATGTAAGCAGCTTCTCTGTAACCTTTACTCCACCCACACAATCTTCCCAACTTAGTAGGTGGTGTTTTAAAAAATCCCTGAACTTAAAAGCTTTAAGTGTATAGATAAATGCTTAGACTTTAGTATTCAAGCTTTAACACAACTTGTTTATATGCAAGACTAACAGGCTTATCAAATGATTCAAGTCTGGATTCAAATGTCAATAAAAGCACTTACAAATGCATAATGAAGTCAAATGCGGAGCTTAAAACACGTTGGTCAAGTAAACTGTCAGCTATTACATGCCAACAGTTTATCATGCCTCATTTTGTAATTCTATTGCGAATGCCTGATTCTGGATACTCTTTGTCTACATCCACACATATTAAATACCGTTTGATCAATCTGCATCCAGAGTGCAACAATCTATAAATGTTCAACATCAAATCAAAGCCATGAACAACCTGAAGACCATTATTACATTGTAGGTGGCTGGCCAATGTGGGATCAGAATTGACGCAGAACAGAAATTCTAGGGTTTACCAGCGTAATCCTCAAAGTAACAAACTGAAATCCACCAGCAAATAAAGAATACAGATAAACTGAAACTTGAAAATATTATTGAATAATGTTCCAATTGATAACAAAGAATCCTTAAATAGGCTCCTAGAAACCCTAAAAGAAGCAAAAATACTAAAATATCCTTATACTAAGCAAAAACGGAAAAAACAAATAAACGTAAATAAAACGCTAAAATCTTCGGGTGCCCGACGACCTAACTTAAACAGCTCCGTTGAGGATGTAAATAGCGTCAACCGGGTGCCCCTGATTGGGACGCTCTAGAACTTTGAAAGCTCTTTCCGAAAACATATTATAATAGGAAATTTGACAACCGAGTCAAAAGTTATGCCCGTTTCTTTGAAACACGTCTTTTGGACAATTTTCGATCCATCTCTTCTTCAAACTCCAAAGCCAACTGTCCTACATCAACAATTCATAGCAATAACAAAGTGAAAATCACTTTTAATAATTATTTTCAATCTCTGCTGTTGCCAATAGAGAAAAAATAAACATGATGAATCAGGAAGAGATGCTTTGGCAGTGGCATTCAATTTACCAGCAAAGATCGGTTGAGGAGATACTAGATAGTCACTAACAGAACAGGACAAGTACCCTTCCCTGATCTAAAGTTATAGCTAGATTTTAGGATCTTCTTTAAGAACTATCAATGCCATTCTTGGTTGCCCTTGAATTCTCTTCATACTCTGCAAGATTCAATTAATTTGACAAACATCACACTAATTTTGGTTGCTCTTCTGACAAGAATTATGAAAAAGAAAGAAAATGACTAAATCCTCACTGGATATGTATTGAAATAAGCAAATTATGAAAGGTTTACCAAGCACGTTCTTATTCAAAACTTATGAAATAAGTGATTATTTTATAAGTAAAAGCAATTCCAAATGCACTCTACATCATGTTACAAAATATTTCAAACTCTAAATATAAATATAATGGTAATGAGGACATCATAATAGGTGATATTAAAAATGTTTCAATCAATCATACTAGGAATACTAGAATTGCTTTTCCTTTCAACTCATTTCGGTTCAATAATGTTTTGTGTGCATCTCATAATAAATACAATTTATTATTAACCTCTTAATTGTTGGAAGTTTTAGATGAGCCACAAACAAACTCAATAAAAACTCACATAAATTTAGAATAAGAGAATAAAATTGTTCTCTCAAAATTCAACTTCTATTTCATATATTCCCTGATGGATGGATACTACAAATGAGTAGTCCTATTTATAGGACATTAGATACATCTTAATTAATTGCTAATACATGAATTTATCAAATCAAAACACCCATTTAGAATTCCTAGATACATGAATGATAATAGATTCATCACACAAATACCTAGATTCATCCATCATGAATTCTAGGTGCATGTACATCAAGATACTAGTCTAGATTAATTTTCTAACATCCCCTCTTAATCTAGACTTGAGTGACGCCAAGTTTCTCCTTCATCTTGATAAAAATTTCAGCCTTCAATGGTTTTGTGAAAATGTCTGCAATCTGATGTTGTGTCTTGCAATGCTTGACCACTACTTCTCCTTCTTTGATCAACTCTCGAATGTAATGATACTTAATTCTAATGTGCTTACTCCTTCTATGAAAAACTGGATTTTTGCTAAGTGCAATTGCTGAGTTATTATCACAATACAACTCGGTTTCTTTCTCTTGAGAGCATTTCAATTCTTTCAACATCCACCTTAACCAAAGAGCTTGACAGCCAGCTGCACATAGAGCAATATACTCTGCTTCTGTAGAAGAAAGAGCAACAACAGATTGCTTCTTTGAAGACAAAGAAACTGCACCTGAACCAAGATTAAAAACATACCCTGATGTGCTTTTGTGATTATCTGCATCTCCTCCCCAGTCACTATCACTGTAACCAATTAAGGTTGATTCTTGTGATCTCTTGTACTGAATCCCAGGATCAACAGTACCAACAACATAACAAAGGATTCTTTTACCAGCATCCCAATGACTTTTCTTTGGTGAAGTTATAAATCTACTCAACATGCTGACATCAAACATCAAATCTGGCCTTGTTGTTGTTAAATACATTAGACTTCCTACTAGACTTCGATAAAGACTAGCATTAACTTCTTCACTCCCATAATCTTTTCTTAACTTCAAAGCTGCCTCCATCGGAGTACTGAAAGGGATAGCACCATCCATGTTGAATTTCTTCAACAAATCTTTTGCATACTTCTGTTGAGAAATAATGATTCCTTCATCCATTTGTTTTACTTCAATTCCAAGGAAATAATGAAGAAGTCCCAAATCAGTCATTTCAAACTCTTCCATCATGGATTTTTTTAAAAATCTCTCCTATTTTCTCATTATTGCCTGTAAAGATAAGATCATCAACATACAAGCAAATAATAAGAAAATTACCACTTTCATCTTCTTTGGTGTAGAGTGTATGCTCGTATGGACATCTCTTAGAGCTCTTAGAGCTTGTTTCAGTCTATACAATGCTTTCTTTAAGTGATACACTTTGTGTTCTTCTCCTCTTTTTTCGTAACCTGGGGGCTGTTCAACATAGACCCCTTCTTCTAGGAAACCATTAAGGAAAGCCGATTTCACATTTGATGCACCTTCCAATCTCTGTGCTGCCAATGATAAAAGTAGATGAACTGTTTCCAAACGAGTTACAGGAGTAAAAATTTCTTCATAATCAACACTGAACTTTTGTGTGTAGCCTTTCACAACAAATCTTGCTTTGTGTTTGTGGACTTTACTATTTAAGTCCAGTTTTATTTTGTAAACCCATTTTACACCTGCCTTGTTTTTAGGAAGATCTGTCAACTCCCATGTCTTATTTCTTTCAATTGCATCAATTTCTTGATTCATGGCTATCCTCCATTTTTCTTCCTTGCATGCTTCGTCAAAACTTGTTGGATCTGCATCTACAAGTAATGCAAAATTCATTCCATTAAAAGTAAACATGACATAGTCATTTGAGGGATACCTTTTGGAAGGTTGATGTGGTCGGGTCGATCTCCGTAATGATGACAAAGTTGATTCTTCTTCACTTGATGAGGAACTAGAAGTTGAGGATAATGGTTCAGCACCTTCTGGTTCAGCTACTTGTGCATCTTCTTTGTCTTCAATATTAATAGAAATTGATTTCTGTTTTTGATCAGCAATATTCCACTTCCAAGACTCTTCCTCATTAAAATAAACATCTCTACTGATGATGATCTTCTTTGAGATGGGATTGTACAAACGATATGCTTTTGCATTTTCACTGTATCCAACCAGAATGCATTTTTCAGATTTATCATCCAACTTACCTCTCTTTTCATCTGGAATATGAGAGTAAGCTACACTACCAAAAACTCTCAAGTGGTAACACATGGTTTTATCCTACTCCAAGCTTCTTGAGGAGTCATTCCTTGAACACTTTTAGTTGTAACTCGATTAAGTAGATAGACAGCGCATGTAACAGCATCACCCCAAAATTCATTTGGCATCTCTTTGGCTTTCAACATGCTTCTTGCTAGCTCTATGATGGTTTTATTTTTTCGCTCAACTACTCCATTTTGCTGGGAGTATAACGAGTAGTTTGTTGATGTCGAATTCCATTTTCTTTCAAAAAATGCTCCAAAGCAACAAATTCTCCACCACGATCAGAACGCAGAGTTTTTATTGTATAGCCACTTTGATTTTCAACAAAAGCTTTGAAGGTTTTAAAACATTAAAAAACTCCGCCTTTTCCTTTAAGTAAATAAATCCAAGTCTTTCTACTGTAATCGTCAATGAAAGTGAGAAAATAACGATTACCTCCAATTGAAGTTGTGCGCATAGGTCCACATAAATCAATGTGAACTAATTCAAGTGGATTTGAGGCTCTTCTTGCTTTGCCAACTGGAAATTGACTCCGATGATGCTTCTCGAGAATGCATGCTTCACAAACTTTATGATCTCTCAGACTAATGTTCGTCATTCCTCTCACCATATGATTTTTGCAAATATGAGACAATGAGCTAAAACTCAAATGTCCATACCGAAAATGCCAAAGCCATGAAATATCATTCACCAAAGTACTAAAACAAAAACTCTAGCCATATGAAAAATTCAAAGGAAACATTTTGTTTGGAGTCATTTTTACTTTTGTAATAAGAACACCGTCTCTGCCTTTGATTTCACACACGTCATCTTTGAAAGTAACATTATATCCCTTTTGAAGAAGTTGCCCAACACTTAACAGGTTATGTTTAAGACCCAGAACATAGAACACATTAGTGATTTTTCTGACACCTTTCTTTGTCTGAACAAGAATATCACATTTTCCTTTTACTTGGAGTCGCTTGTCATTACCAATCTTGACTTCACTTTGAGAGTCATCCAAAATCATAAAAATGTCTTTGTTGCCAGTCATATGATTACTGCAACCACTGTCAAGATACCAGACATTTTCAACAATAACTTCTTGTGTTTTACAGACAAGAAAAAGAGTACCTTCATCATTATTTTGTTCTTCGTGCACAAAATTGGAGTTATTTTTGTCACCATCATTCTTCTTCATCCTGTAATATGCTTTAGTGTGGCCAAAATGATTGCAATTATAACATTGAATATGAGAAAAATCACCACGACCTCTGCCTTGGCCTCTTCCTCTGCCTCTGCCACGTCCTCTTCCTCTTCCTTGGCCTAAAGAAGAGCTTGATTCTTCCTTGCTTTCATTGTTGTTGTTTTGGGAATCGAAATTTCTACTACCTCCACGTCCACCTCTTTTTCCTTTAGAACTTTGACTAACAGAAGCTTGAGATTGAAAAGCTTGTTCTAAAGGAACAACTTCAAATTGCTTTAATCTAAACTCATGAGATTGAAGAGACCCCATCAAGCTGTTTACTGACAGAGTGGCCAAGTCTTTTGATTCTTCTATGACGACAACAACATGCTCGAATTTTCTTGTCATGCTCCTGAGAATTTTTTCAACAATTCTCTGATCTGAAATTTGTTCTCCATTTACTTTCAATTGATTAACAATGGAAAGAACATAATTAAAATATTCCTCCACTGACTCAGAGTCTTTCATTTTCAATGTATCAAATTCAGATCTCAGAGCTGCAATCTTACCATTTTAACTTTATCTTCACCTTGATAAGTTGATTGTAGAATTTCCCATGCTACTTTTGCTGAAGTTGCTGTAGAAATTCTCTCAAAAATTGCTTTATCAACAGCTTGATAAATAAAAAATAAAGCCTTCCTGTCCTTCTTGCGATTTTCCTTCAATTCATTATTTTGTTGTTGAGTAAGAGCAACTTGGTCTTGTGGCTCCACAAATCCATTCTCAACAATTTCCCATAAGTTTTGGGAACCATACAATACCTTCATCTGTTGACTCCATCGACTATAATTCTTTCCATCAAAGCAAGAAAGTTGAGGTTGCAACATATTGCTGTTAGATGTCATATTGACACAAGCTCTGATACCAGTTTGTTGGAAGCGTTAGATGAGTCACAAACAAACTCAATAAGAAACTCACATAATTTAGAATAAGAGAAGAAAATTGTTCTCTCAAAACTCAACTTCTATTTCATATATTTTCTGATGGATGGATACTACAAATGAATAGTCCTATTTATAGGACATTAGATACATCTTAATTAATTGCTAATACATGAATTTATCAAATCAAAACACCCATTTAGAATTCCTAGATACATGAATGATAATAGATTCATCACACAAATAACTAGATTCATCCATCATAAATTCCAGGTGCATGTACACCAAAATACTAGTATAGATTAATTTCTAACATTAATTTCATGTTCAAAAGGATAATTCTATTGATATATTTTTTTCCCGATTTTTTTCTTGTGAAGAATCGAAAAACAGGGTAGCTTTGGCCTACGAAAAGAGTAATTGAAATATCTATACTTAAGTGGCCTTTGGTGCAACAAGCCTCATAAAACTCAGTCACTTGAACTTCCCAAACTCCTCAAACCTCAGTTGTCGCATTCTTCGCCATATCTACCTTCTCAACCTCACCAAACTTTTGCCAGCACCTTGTTGTCTCAATCTTTTATTGACTAGTCTCATTTCAATGTCTCATGGTGTCAGAGTCTTATCTAAGAGTACTATATATATATATATTTTATTTATACTTACTTCTTTGATGACTTGAATTCTATTTGATTTAGTTCAAAGAGCTTGCGGTATGATAATTATGATGAAATGATAAATATAGAATTTTTTTGAAATCAATTGTCGTAGCGAAGAGCTCGAGGTATGGACCAGTTTTGTTTTAGCCCATTTATTGATTTTCTTGGGCCTAAGATTTCTTGTACTTTCATATATAAATATATATATATATATATATTTTTTATGTGTGTGTATATATATATGATGTATTATATTAGGGCAAGTGGAAATGCTTTGTAGTCCTAAACTCTCCCTTTTGTACTCATCTTCAATCTAACCAATATCTCATTCTCAGCCCATGATTTTTTTCCTTGATTTAGAGTTTTTCCACATAAATTTTGTGCATTATTGTTTTATTTTCTGTTGCCTATTGCATCGGTTTGTATTTCACTTACATTGGAAGATTAATTACTTCAAGAAACCTGCATGCACGTTCTTTTTCAAACAAGGGTAATGATCTTATTTTTGCCATGTTCCATGTCAATTTGTATATTCTGTTATTTGATGGTGATAATTTTCATATCTTATTGATTATTGTTCATACTTGAAGTTACTGAAAGTTACATAATCACTCCTAATGTTACAACCAAGGCCTCCGATTATAATGATATAAATAAATTTGAGATTCCGATCCAACTAGAGCTAATGTGCAAGTTACAGAAGTTGTTTCAACTTATATGTAAAAATCAGTGCATCCAGTTTTTTTATGTGCAGGGACAGTACAATTGCTTGCTGTCTGTTGATTTGTCACATAGTCTTAAGAAGTCTCAAATTTTTCTTGCACAGGCCGGCAAGAGCTCGAATTTGTAGGAGACTATGGAAGCGTTAGTGATCTGTAAGATGGTCAGGTACTACTCTTGCAACTTACGAAAGATAACATATTACAAGTATAAAAAGCAGAATGATTTGACACAGTTATATGGTAGACTTTCTGATTCTTGAAACTCACTTTTTGAAGAAGCTGAGCAATGCAAAATAGAAAGGTAGTTTTAAGTTTCAATGTAGCAGATACGAAAAAGAATCAAACATCTAACTCTTGAGTATGTTCTTGTTTGCTAATGCTGCATAATTACCAAGTTAAGAGATTGTACAGGTTAATCATATCTTTTTTCTCTTTTCATTTGAATCCAAAATGACAGTTGTGTTACATTTGCAAGCTTTAGTTACGTTAAGCAACGATGAGACCATCCAGAAATGTAAAATAAAATAGTTAATCAGAAAATATCACTCTTTATTCTAAATAAACAATCAGAAACAAAAAATACTGTGTGTAATACATTACATTATTAAAAATATATGATCCAGTAAAAACACCCACAAAAAAATTTAGTAATCCAGCAGAGTGAGAGGATATATATACAATCAAAGAATTTGTTAGTCCTAGTACTTCTTCCACTTGAGATAGCTAAAAATTGGTTTCTTTGGAACAGGTATGCACTTGACGACCCAACCAATTGGCCAAGAAGCTGCTGCAAATGCAATGCAAACACCCCATTGTCCCCAGTTCAGCCTTTCTGTACTTGCAAACTTCTTCAGAAATTCAACCATCACTACTTGAAGAACAATGGTTATCCCAATAATTCCCAAGAACAACTTGTTCTTATGGATCCCCTCAAACACATTTTTCTTTTCGAGCTTCCTTGCGTTGAATTCATTGAAGACTTGGCAGAGCACAAACATATTGAAAATCAAGGTGTCATTTACCTTCTCATTGACACCAAAGATGGATTCACCTCTGAATTGTAAGGTCAAGAGGACGGCTATCTGATACATAGCCTGAGCCAGAAGATTCCTCCACATGATATTGGTGATAAGTGGTTCCGTGCGACCAACAGGGGGTTTGTCCATGAGCTCCTTGGTGGGCTTCTCTGTAGCGAGAGCCAGAGCACCCAGTGTGTCCATGATAAGGTTCACCCACAATAACTGGACTGCACTTAAGGGGACTTCCCCTGCAGAAACTGCAGCAACAAAGTTGATCACGAGAGCAGCTACATTTACCGTAAGCTGGAACTGAATGAATTTCTGGATGTTGGTGTAAACGCATCTTCCCCATCTTAGGACTGTGGCTACAGAAGAAAAGTTGTCATCCAAGATGACAATATCTGAGCTCTCCTTGGCCACTTCAGTGCCTTGAATTCCCATAGATAGTCCTATATCTGCCTCCTTAAGAGCTGGTGCATCATTTGTGCCATCCCCAGTGACTGCAACCACATGACCTTTCTGTTTCAAGCATTGTACCATTAGCAGCTTGTCAAATGGAGAGGATCTTGCCATCACGCATATTTTGTCAACCTTCTCCATCCTCTCTTCATGTGTGTAGTTTCTGAATTCCTCTCCCTCCACCACTGCTCCACTGGACAGGTCCTGATCAGGCCTGAGTATTCCACATTCAGTGGCTATGGCTTTTGCAGTGAAAATATTATCACCAGTAATCATCTTGATTTTCACTCCAGCAAGTTGGCAATCTTCCACTGCTTTCTTTGCCCCTGGACGGCATGGATCCTTTATGCCCACCAGCCCTAACAAGCTCAAATTACCCTCATCTAGCTTTTTAATATCATCCGTGTCATCATGCTCGTCTTCAGAAACTTGTTTATGTGCAAAAGCAATGCATCGAAGGCTGCTAGCTGCCATACCTTGAATAATTAGAGCAAATTTCTCCCTTTCTGCATCGTCCAGTTGTTTCTTGATTCCGGAAGCATCGTAGTAACTGGAACACATTGCTAGAATCATCTCTGCTGCTCCCTTCCAGTGCACGTGGATTGTGTTGTCTGTATTCTTCCTCGTCAAAACCCCACTCCTTTTCTTTTGTGAATTGAAAGCTTCGACTTTGAGAATGATACAGTTCTGCTTCAATTCCTCCATGTCCATGTTGAGTTCCTGAACAGCCCAAGCAAGAATTGCCTTCTCAGTTGGACTGCCTGAGAACTCAAACTCTGATCCTGAACTTGTCTTGTAAACACTACCAGTTGTATTCAGAGAAACTCCTTGTTGAAACAATTCAACAACCCACGGAGAAATTGAAGAAGCAGCACCTTCTCTTACGAGTTCTTTGCCGAGCCAAAACATGGTCACTTTCATCTGGTTCATAGTGAGAGTGCCTGTTTTATCAGTACAAACAGTTGTTGCAGAGCCCATGGTCTCACATGCTGACAGCTTCCTCACCATAGCTTGATCAGCCATCATTCTCTTCATGGAATAAGCAAGAGTGAGTGTTACAGCTAGCGGAAGACCTTCAGGGATGGCAACCACAACAATTGTAACTGCAGCAGCCACAATCCGCACAACAGCATTGATTATGTCGTCGGTCTTTGTCCTGCTTCCATTAAATTCCTGATTTCCATTTTCATCTGTTGTATTCCCTGTGAAATAGCGAACCAACAAGACTACAAGAACTAAGAAAGCAACTGCCAATCCAACCTTGCCTATTGATGAAGTTAGCTTGTTAAGCCGAGCTTGTAAAGGTGTTTCCTCGACGGTGTCGCGACTGATTTGGCTCATCATTTGACCCCATGTGGTGTTCATGCCAACTGATGTGGCAAGCATACAAGCATAGCCATCAACCACCTTGGTACCAGAGAACAAAAATGGATTCTGGCTGCTGTTTACTTCCACATGATCGCTCTCGCCTGTCATGCTTGATTCGTCCACCTGTAACGAATGTCCCTGTAGGAACAAGCCATCTGCAGGAATTTGATCTCCAATTTTCAAGCATATAACATCGCCGACAACAATTCCAAAGATTGAAATTTGTTGGCGCCGACCTTTTCTGATGACTTCAATCTGGATGTTATTACTGACTTTTGATAGTTTATCGAACTGTCTATTTTGCCTGTAATTACTTACAGCCGAGACAGCGATGACCAGCAAGACAGCAACGAATATGCTTCCACCATCATACCAGCCATCTTTCAGGCCATGCTCTTTAATCCCAAAACCAAGAGAGAGCGCTGCACACCCTATGAGAATCAAAATGGTTAGATCTTTAAAAGCCTCTACAGCAAAGTGGAAGAAGCTCTTTGTTGGCCGTTTCTTATACGTGTTTGAACCAAATGCCTGTTGTCTACGGGCAACATCTTCTTCACTACCAATAATTCCATCATTGGTATCTGTTTCAAGAGCAGACACCAGTCCACAAATCCCGCCTAAGTGTCGAAGTTGGTCGAGATTTTTCTCCTTCACAAGCTCATGAAGACTTGTCTGATCAATCTGGAATGATATATTATCTGCAGGAGGTTCAAAGTAAACAACAGTATAAGATGGAGAGCGTGAAACCTTATCATACTTGTGTGCGGGTGCAGTATTTTTGGCTAGAGAAAACAGGGTTCTGGAACAGTAGATTTTAGCAAAAGCAGAGTGCCACTTTTTGTTGGGTTTAGTAAGGGTGGCAGGAACATCAATGAGAAACTCAATGCAAATATTTGCATTCAAAATACTTGTCATCGTAGTGTTTCCAAACAATCAAACACGTAAAATAAAAACGAAACAAATGTGAATTGGGTCGGTCTGCTGCTGTGAGGGCAAAAAGAAAACAAGAAGTGGGTTCTGGGATGAGATTTGTGACAACTTCGATCGTCCTAGGATTCTTATAGGCCAGTCGGTTTATACAACACGTTCACGGCAATGGATCACTACAGCATGTGTGCCGTGTACGAGGAAGTTGTTGAAGGGTTTCGTTATATGAACGTCGATCGTCCTAGGTGCTGTCTTCGCGCGTGCACGATAATGGTCACGTGTGAAAAAAAGAAAGCGAGTTTTGACTTTTTTTTTGACTTGACAATTTTGCTCTTGCTTATAATAGGAACGCGTGTTTTGTATCTCAGCCTCCATTTGGATCAAGCCCATTAAATGATGAGGCCCAGGGGACTTTCCCTTGAAAGTAACATCACACTGAATTTAGACTGGCGAAATTGACACCCCAAAGATACTGGATGCACACTCTTTTTCGCAGGTTCACCCCATTAAATTTTTGGAAAATATTAAAAGATTGTAATTATATCCTGCAAATTACTAACATATCCTTTTCTTCTTCCTAATCTCCACCACCATCATAATCATTTCTCCATCAAAATTCACATTTTGATCTTGAAGATCCTAGTTTTCACTACTAATTTCCCTAGTTTCTTCTCATTAACTAGACAACCCTCTTTGTTGCTGCCTCCTCCACTCCTTTCATCCTTATCACGGTTAGAATAAGTTGACTCAGAATTCGAACTCTTGTAAAGTGAAAGAATCTGTGTTTCAAAGATTTGCAATGAATGGGGTTAGGGCATTTCTTGTAGCACCAGGTGAGCCGTATAGATTTTCTAATTGAATTCCATCATTTAGAATGACTGGCAAAATTCCATCAATATGATTCTGATGGGTAGATTGTGAAACCAACAAATTGGATCAATAAAATTTTGATGGCAAGATTGTGTTCCGTGCATGTTGCTCTTCTATATTTGTCGGATAAGAATTTGATTAATGCAGAAGGCAAAGAACAAAACAGAAAAACATATGGATGGAATTAATAATACATGTTTTTTTCTTTTGGATTTTTTTGGGTTTGTGGGACACTGCGGATTGCATGCCACTGCTCCGGTATGAGAGGCAGTCCCAACGGTGAATCAAAGACATTTTTCAATAATATTAAGGATAATATTGAAATTTTAAAAATAATTATATTTTGGGTTTACATACAGTTTTAAAGGGGTCGAAAGATTACCACTCCTAAATTTATTTTATAATTTTTTAAGTTAATTAATATTCCGATACATTATCAAGATTAATCATTTTGCGGCTCAGGTATGATAACTATGATGTTTTAGTAATTGAGACTATCCAACATTTTGATTTAGTTTATGTAGTGCAAATTTGAGCTTATAAAGTTATATTTAGAAGTAGGATATTCAACGACACATGCAATATTGATATAATTACATTGGAGTTGTAAGTTTCAAATATTATTGGAGATGTTTTGTAGTGAATTTATTTATTTATTTATTGTGGTTATTTTGTTTTAAGTGCTATCTATGATATAAGTTAAATTAGTGTTCCTTAAAAAAAATCACATTAAGCAATAATTTCTTAATGTGGTTATTATAGACGTAAACCTCTTAAGTTGAAATAATAAAAACCATCATGTGTCTTTCGTATCAGGACAAAATTTTCATGTTTATTATTCTATTTAGTTTTGTTGTGAACCTTTAAAGATTGTTAAGATAATTGTTTGAGTTTAATCAAGATAGATAAAGGAGAGAACAAATAATGGAAGCAAATCAAACAAACAAACACAAAATAAACACAACAAAAATTTTACATGGTTCATCCAATTATGTCTACATCCATAACATCAGAGAAATATTAGAGATTTCACTATAAAATATGAAGATTACAAGTTGTAACAAGTTTTATGTAGCTTATTAAAATCCTAATAAAAGGACATGAAAAAAGAAATAGCCATCTAGTTGTTCTTCAACATCAAATAATTTTAAGAACTTTTTTTTGAAAGAAAATAAGTTTTAAGAAATTTATTTTTACATTTTATTAGCCTAATTATTTACAAGAATACTTTATTCAAACACTTTTTATTTCTGTTATATGCATTTTCTGGACTCACCAAATGGGCTGGTAAAAGCCTGATAAAGCCCATTAAGTCTACTTAATCTAAAGGCCTAACAAACAATGTCCAGTTATCAACTCCAAATCCAATGAGCTCTATAGCTCGCCTCAACGAATTCCTCAGCTCACACCTGTGAGCTCGTTTCTCAGTCGGGTTATAGCTCGCTATGAAGCTCGCTCTATACATAGCTCGCTACTTAGTGAGGTCCAGCTCGAGGTCGCTCAAGGCAGTGAACAGCTCGTCTAGTGGACAATTAATACAAAATCTTCTAGAATTGACAGTTATCCAATCTGATCATGATTCTCTCACCATAAACGGAAGTTAATTCAAATTCAAATTCAGTCAACATAATCTCGAGATACTCGGGGCTGTTTTCTGATTTTGCTCCAACTGATTAAGAGATGTATTTATTATGAAATTCTTTTCCTAATTTATTACTTTATAATCTGTAACAGTCTTTCCTCTATAAATAGATGTTGAATTCATTGTAACCGGGAATCTAAGCAATTGCATATTGTCACTCTGCTGAATTATAGAAAGACAGTTGTAGACGTAGGCGCACTTGCTGAACCACGTGAAATCTATGTGTGATTTCTGTTCTTGCCTTTCTATTTTCTGTGTTATTCTTGATTTTTGTGCTGTTCAGCATTAATTGCAGGTATTAAGTATTGAATTCTCGTCGACCAGAAAATCATGTCGACAATTTCCTGGTAAATTACTAAATTTTTACATTCTTTCATACTTCAATTTAAAAGTTAAGCATTGGGTACGTAATAAAAAATAAAATGACTATTGACTTTGAACTTTGAAGTCACCTTCCAACGAAAAAAGAAAATAGACGTAAAAGAAAAGGCATGGCACTGGTGAACAAATTCTTGACTAGTTACAGAATTCAGGACAATGTTTATTACTCTTTTACATTGATATTGTCTTTTCCATAGAATGCATTATGATTCTTCACAAGCAATAGAGAGAAAAAGGGCCCCGAACGAATGAGTAAGATTCAATTCAATGCAATTGTTTTTCTATGAAGTTTTCACATAGTGACTTGAACAATTAAATTCTATATCTTGTGAAACAACACATGTATGAAAAAATAAATTCAACTTTAATTAAATAAAAGAATGTAAAATTTTTATATTACAATGCAACCAATGAAATAATCAAGTTATCTTTTCAATTGTAATACAATTGTCTATGAGTTACGAGTGAACGAAATACAATTTATTCGAGAATTATAAGTGGATCCATCAGCAGATTTTAGTTAGACCATCAGGTAATACATAGTCAAGCTCTCAATTATTCCAATATATTTCACTTTTCGAGAAACTTTTTCTTTGTAGTTTCATTTGCTTTTCCTTATCAAAGTCATGGGAAATGAACTTTTTCTCTATAGTTTCTTCTTTTCCCTCTAAAAGTTTCTTCGTAAAGGTATCATTATAAAATCCAAAATATTCATCATCATTGGTATTGCAGAGACAAGTCAAAGATATATCACCTTTACATACAACTTTATAAGAAAGAGTAATATAAAGGAATAGTGAATGGCTCAACCGTTACATACAACTTTATAAGAAAGAATAATATATAGGAAATTAGGAATAGTGAATTGACTCATTTAGGTAGAGAATATACAATGGAGAAGAATGAAGCGGTCAATCATTAGAACATTTCAATGACGTCACTAACATAAATCATTTGAAAAAAATTAGAATTATTGTATCAGGGTATGTACATATTCAGGGCGGAGCTATAATCAGCCCAGGCCGGATTTTTCCTTTTTTTTTTTTTTTTTTTTTTTATATAAAATTCGTTTATTTTACATTATAATTGTTAGTTATCATTAAATCCAAAAACTTGATAGGAAATGATTCAATTATGATATTTAAGACTTACGGTTAATACATAACACATCTCTTCATGCATAACATAAATAGATGACAGATGTTGGATACATGTTAAACGAATCCAACTATAGTATTTAAGACTTAAATTTGATATGTGACATGTCCCCTTACATTAACGTGAATAGATGATAAATATCGTATACATATTAAGCACCTACTATCGTTATAATATATGTAATAAAAATTTGAAATAAAAGAAAGAAAATTTGAATTAAGAACCTCTAAATTATGAAGTCATGTTAATTACCACTAAACACAAAAACTGAAATTGATAGGAAATGACTCAACTATAATATTTAAAACATAAGGTTGATATATGATAGTAACAAGTTAGCCTCACTAACAAAGTGATAATACTTATAACTTTTTTATTGACATCCAAATACATCTCCAATAATCCATTTAGCAAATAAAATAGACTAATTTAAAATTTGGAAATTTATAATATAGCGAAGCATGAAAAAAAAATATTTTCTCGTTTTCTCTGTTTAGTATTAGATAGTTTTTTGTCCCTTCTAATTTTTGGATAAAAAATCTTCATTTTTAGCATATCTAGGTGCATACCTTTCGATTAATAAAATTTTATTGTCTTGTAGAAATTTACCGAGTATAATTATATTTAATTTAATCTAACCGAATATAAATCATGACTATGTCTCTATATATATATTAATGATTGAAAAAATGAATAAAAAATATATTAAGAAAATATCTTCATATTTCAAAAGAATAAATAAAGATTTTATATTTAATTTTTGAATTCTTAGTATATATTTTAAACATATTTTAAAAGAATCATAATTAATAAAAAAAAAGGAAGGTAAATAATTTTGATAGAAGTTATTGATGTCACTCTCGAAACTATGAAAGTTAAAAGTGTGAATACTAACTTGATAGACACTCGTGTGAAGTTATATTGATTTAAAATAAATTGAAGTTGATGAAGAATGCTTGCAAGAAATCTAATTTAGTAGAACCAATTGAATTAACCGGGAATTAGTATGATTAAAACAATTTTAAACATAGAATTTTATGACTTCTATATTATCTTTTAATTAGTGTTTTCATTGTTTATTGCAAAAAAAGGTAACAAAAGAGAATATCTATGTTGGTCCAATAGTCGCTACAAGATATGTGAAGGCACATGAATCGGGTTCTGTATGGAAATTTTTGATCGAAGAATAAAGAGATAAATATTCTTTTTTCGTTGGAAAATGAAGCATCTGGGAAATGATAAGCAAAATCCTGTGCATTTTTTTTTTTTAATAAAATTATTAGGTAAATGGCTTTAGGACTAAATTAGCAGCTCTAGATCACGAGAATATCGGCTACTTCCAAAAAAAAAAAAAAAAAAAAAAATTCATGAAAATTGACTTGGCCAGCGGTTTGCCAATTCGTTGTGCTTTTCATCTGGTTGCAAACTCCTGGAATTGAACAAAACACTCTTCCGGTCACAACCATAGGCCATATAATGCAAATTTACTGAAGCATCCTCCATGTTTTAGATAGGTTTCTACGGGAAGCTTGGTCAAGCTTAGCAACCCTCAAAAACCACTTTCTAGTAGCTTTCCATGACAGGTCATGTCTTTGTACGACAGTCGTCAGTTGGTTGAACGGGCTCTTCACTAGTTATACATCCTACCTTATATCCTAGTTTTGATCTCAACTTATATTTATCAGTTGATTGATAGATATTCATTAATGGTTATTTATTTTACATAAAGAATATATCAATTAATTAATTAATTTATTATGAATTGATCAATTGATTAATAGATATTCATTAATGATTATTTATCTTACATAAAGAATATATCAATTAATCAATTAATTTATTATGAATTGGTATCAAGTTGGGATATACAAAATTGAATGCGTAACATTATTATTGCTGATTATTTTATAGCCCTGTAAAAACCATTACTACTATTGTATATTTGACAATTTGGGAACTGCTTGAAGAGGTCATTTTAAAGATGATTGGCACAAACAATAATTTTGCAATATGTTATGCTTGGATTAAAAACACTATAGTTTTTAACTTTTAGCAGCTTCATGAACTTCATTGGACTCCTCCCTATTGCAATATAAATCCACCTCAAGCCTTCTTAGTTCCTTTTGGTGATCTTGAATAAATGTAAGCAGCTCTCTGTAACCTTTACTCCACCCACACAATCTTCCCAACTTAGTAGGTGGTGTTTTAAAAAATCCCTGAACTTAAAAGCTTTAAGTGTATGGATAAAAGCTTAAACTTTAGTATTCAAGCTTTAAGACAACTTGTTTATACGCAAGACTAGGAGGCTTATCAAGTGATTCAAGTCTAGATTCAAATGTCAGTAAAAGCACATACAAATGCATAATGAAGTCAAATGAGGAGCTTAGAACACATTGATCTAATAAGCAGTAAGCTATTTACATGCTAACAGTTTATCATGCCTCATTTTGTAATTCTATTGCGAATGCCTGATTGGTTATGTATTCTGGATACTCTGTCTACATCCACACATATTAAATATCATTTAATCAATCTGCATCCAGAATGCAATCTATAAATGTTCAACATCAAATCAAAGCCATGAACAACCTAAAGACCTTCATTACATTACAGGTAGCTGGCCAATGTGGGTGTTAGAGTTCAGTGACCTGAATTCTGTTTGATCCGGTCAAAAAACTCATGGTGCGACAATTATGATAAGATCACGAATATAAAATTTTTTATGGATCTGTGGTGGTAGTGAAGAGATCAGGTGAGTGGTAATGTTTCGGTCCATTTACTGATTATATTGGGCCTAAGACACACAAACACACACACAAATATATATATATATATATATATGTATATATATGGGGTTTCTTGTACTCACACACACACACAAATATATGTATCTATATGTATGTATATATATATGATGTATTATGTTAGGGCAAGTGGTAATGCTTTGTTGCCATCCTAAACTCTCCATTTTATACTCATCTTCAATTTAGTGAATTTCTCCTCTTTTTTCGGTGGTTTTTTCCCCAATTTGGGGACTTTTTATGTAAATTCTATGTGTTATTATTTTGCCTTTTGTTGCCTATTGCATCGGTTTCTATTTCAGTGGGATCAGAATTCATTGCAATAACAAAGTAAAAATCATTTTTCATAATAATTTTCAATCTCTACTGTTGCCAATGGAGAAAAAAATAAACGTGATGAATATGGAAAGAGATGCTTTGGCAGTGGCGTTCAATTTACCAGCAAAGATCGGTTGAGGAGATACTAGGTAGTCACTAACAGAACAGGACAAGCACCTTCCCCTGATCTAAAGTTATAACTAGATTTTAGGATCTTCTTTGAGAACTATTAGTGCCTTTGTTGGTTGCCCTTGAATTCTCTTCATACTCTACAAGATTCAATTAATTTGACAAACATCACATTAATTTTGGTTGCTCTTCTGACAAGAATTATGAAAAAGAAAAAAAATGAATAAATTCTGACCGGGTATGTATTGAAATAAACAAATTATGAAAGATTTACCAAACACGTTCTTATTTGAAACTTATGAAATAAGTGATTATTTCATGAGTAGGAGCAATTCTAAACGCACTCTACATCATATTACAAAATATTCAAACTCTAAATATAAATATAATGGTAACGAGGACATCACAATAGGTGATATTAAAAATGTTTCAATCAATCATACTAGGAATACTAGAATTGCATTTTGAGAAAAAAAAAAAAAAAAAGAATACTAGAGTTGCTTTTCCTTCCAACTCATTTCGGTTCAATAATGTTTTGTGTGCGTCTCATGTTAAACACAATTTATTATTAACCTCTTAATTTTATGTTCAAAAGGATAACTCTGGTGATATTTGTTTTTCTCGATTTCTTTCTTGTGAAGGATCGAAAAACAAGGCAGCCTTGGTCTATGACAAGAGTAGTTGAAATATCTATATGCAAGTTGCCTTTGGTGCAACAAACCTCATAAACTGTGTCACCCGAACTCCCCAGACTCCTCAAACCTCAGTTACCGCATTTTTTGCCATATCTACATTCTCAACCTCACCAAACTTCTGGTAGCACCTTGTTGTCTTAATCTTTTATTGACTAGTTTCATTTAAATCTCTCATAGTGTCAAAGCCTTATCTAAGAGTACAATATATATTTTTTATTTATACTTATTGTTGGGACCTCAGCCCAATTATTCGTTTATATATCCCTGTAGAATGGGACCTCGGTCCAATCATCCGCTAATTTATCTTTGTAGGGTTTTGGTATTTTGCATCCTAGGGTAGATAATGTCTTAATGTTTGAACTTTGAGATTCTGAGTATCTTTTAGGTATAAACCTCCTACCACCAAAGCACATTTGTGTTAGGACCTCAGCCCAATCCTTCATTCATTTGTCTTATAGGGTTTAGGTTCTTTTGCCCCTTAGAGTAGGTAATGTCTTAAGATTTGAACCGAGACCTAAGTGTCTTTTGGGTATAAACCTCCTACCACCAAAGCAAACACCTGCAGCCGACAATTTAGGTAAGCTTTTGTACGAAGAAGAGGATTGTCCGAAAGTATCAAGGTCCTTCATACCACAATTCAGGCTGCAACACATTGAAAGATTAATTACTTCAAGAAACCTGCATGCATGTTCTTTTTCAAAGAACGGTAGTGATCTTATTTTTGCCATGTTCCATGTCAATTTGTATATTCTGTTATCTGATGGTGATAATTTTTATATCTTATTGATTATTGTTCATACTTGAAGTTACTTAAAGTTACATAATCACTTCTAATGTTATAGGCAAGGCCCCTAATTATAATGTTAAAGTAGTTATGTAATGTTAAATAAGCATTTTCTCTTACATAACTAAATTTGAGATTCCGATCCAACAGGAGCTAACGTGCAAGTTATAGAAGTTGTTTCAACTTATACGTAAAAATCAGTGTATCTATTTGAAAAAAAATCAGTGTATCCGCTCTTTTTTATGTGTAGAGACAGTAGAATTACAACAACTATTTTATGTTTCTTGATGTTACCTAGTTGCTGTTTGTTGATTTGTCAAGTAGTCTGAAGAAGTCTCAAATTTTTCCTGCACAAGCCGGCAAGCGCTCGAATTTGGGGGAGACTGGAATCGTCTCCTGCAATTTACAAAAGATAACATATTACAAGTACAAAAAGCAGAATGATTTGATGCAGTTATATGGTAGACTTTCTGATTTTTACAACTCACTTTTGAAGAAGCTGAGCAATGCAAAAGAGAAAGGTAGTTTTAAGTTTCAATGTAGCAGATACGAAAAAGAGTTCAAACATCTAACTCTAGAGTATGTACTTGTTTGCTAATGCTGCATAATTACCAAGTTGAGATTTCACAGGTTTATCATATCTTTTTGCTGTTTTAATTTGAATCCAAAATGACAGTTGTGCTATGTTTGCAAGCTTTAGTTACCTTAACCAATGATGAGACCATCCAGAACAGTAAGATGAAAAAGTTAATCAGAAAATATCACTCTTTATTCTTAATAAACAATCAGAAACAAAAAATACTGTGTGTAATGCATTACATAAGAAAAAAAATATATCCAGTAAAATATTCACTAAAAAAATTTAGTAATCCGGCAGAGTGAGTGAACATATATGCAGTCGAAGAATTTGTTAGTCCTAGTACTTCTTCCACTTGAGATAGCTGAAAAATGGTTTGTCTGGAACAGGTATCCACTTGACGACCCAACCAATTGGCCAAGAAGCTGCTGCAAATGCAATGCACACACCCCATTGACGCCAGTTCAGCCTTTCTGTACTTGCAAACTTCTTCAGAAATTCCACCATCACTACTTGAAGAACAATGGTTATCCCGATAATTCCCAAGAACAACTTGTTCTTATGGATCCCCTTAAACACATTTTTCTTTTCAAGCTTCCTTGCATTGAATTCGTTGAAGACTTGGCAAAGCACAAACGTATTGAAAATCAAGGTGTCGTTTACCTTCTCAGTGACACTAAAGATGGATTCACCTCTGAATTGTAAGGTCAAGAGGACAGCTATCTGATACATAGCCTGAGCCAGAAGATTCCTCCACATGATGTTGGTGATAAGTGGTTTGGTGCGACCAACAGGGGGTTTGTCCATGAGCTCCTTGGTGGGCTTCTCTGTAGCGAGAGCCAGAGCACCCAGTGTGTCCATAATAAGGTTCACCCACAATAACTGGACTGCACTTAAAGGGACTTCCCCTGCAGAAACTGCAGCAACAAAGTTGATCACGAGAGCAGCTACATTGACTGTAAGCTGGAACTGAATGAATTTCTGGATGTTGGTATAGACACATCTACCCCATCTTAGGACTGTGGCTACAGAAGAAAAGTTATCATCCAAGATGACAATATCTGAGCTCTCCTTGGCCACTTCAGTGCCTTGAATTCCCATAGAAAGTCCTATATCTGCCTCCTTAAGAGCTGGCGCATCATTTGTGCCGTCCCCAGTGACTGCAACCACATGACCTTTCTGTTTCAAGCATTGTACCATGAGCAGCTTGTCAAATGGAGAGGATCTTGCCATCACGCATATTTTGTCAACCTTCTCCATCCTCTCTTCATGTGTGTAGTTTCTGAATTCCTCTCCCTCCACCACTGCTTCACTTGACAGGTCCTGATTGGGCCTGAGTATTCCACATTCAGTGGCTATGGCTTTTGCAGTGAAAATATTATCACCAGTAATCATCTTGATTTTGACTCCAGCAAGTTGGCAATCTTCCACTGCTTTCTTTGCCCCTGGACGGCATGGATCCTTTATGCCCACCAGCCCTAACAAGCTCAAATTACCCTCATCTAGCTTTTTCATATCATCCATGTCATCATGCTCGTCTTCAGAAACTTGTTTATGTGCAAAAGCAATGCATCGAAGGCTGCTAGCTGCCATACCTTGAATAATTAGAGCAAATTTCTCCCTTTCTGCATCGTCCAGTTGTTTCTTGATTCCGGAAGCATCGTAGTAACTGGAACACATTGCTAGAATCATCTCTGCTGCTCCCTTCCAGTGCACGTGGATTGTGTTGTCTGTATTCTTCCTCATCAAAACCCCACTCCTTTTCTTTTGTGAATTGAAAGCTTCGACTTTGAGAATGATACAGTTCTGCTTCAATTCCTCCATGTCCATGCTGAGTTGCTGAACAGCCCAAGCAAGAATTGCCTTCTCTGTTGGACTGCCTGAGAACTCAAATTCTGATCCTGAACTTGTCTTGTAAACACTACCAGTTGTATTCAGAGCAACTCCTTGTTGAAACAATTCAACAACCCACGGAGAAATTGAAGAAGCAGCACCCTCTCTTACGAGTTCTTTGCCGAGCCAAAACATGGTCACTTTCATCTGGTTCATAGTGAGAGTGCCTGTTTTATCAGTACAAATAGTTGTTGCAGAGCCCATGGTCTCACATGCTGACAGCTTCCTCACCATAGCTTGATCAGCCATCATTCTCTTCATGGAATAAGCAAGAGTAAGTGTAACAGCTAGCGGAAGACCTTCCGGGATAGCAACCACAACAATTGTAACTGCAGCAGCCACAATCCGCACAACAGCATTGATTATGTCGTCGGTCTTTGTCCTGCTTCCATTAAATTCCTGATTTCCATTTTCATCTGTTGTATTCCCTGTGAAATAGCGAACCAACAAGACTATAAGAACTAAGAAAGCAACTGCCAATCCAACCTTGCCTATTGATGAAGTCAGCGTGTTGAGCCGAGTTTGTAAAGGTGTTTCTTCGCTGGTGTCACGACTGATTTGGCTCATCATTTGACCCCATGTGGTGTTCATGCCGACTGATGTGGCAAGCATACAAGCATAGCCATCAACCACCTTGGTACCAGAGAACAAGAATGGATTCTGGCTGCTGTTTATTTCCACATGGTCGCTCTCCCCTGTCATGCTTGATTCATCCACCTGTAACGAATGCCCCTGTAGGAAAAAGCCATCCGCAGGAACTTGATCACCTATTTTCAAGCATATAACATCGCCGACAACAATTTCAAAGATTGAAATCTTTTGGCGCCGGCCTTCTCTGATGACTTCAATCTGGATATTATTACTGATTTTTGATAATTTATCGAACTGTCTGTTTTGCCTGTAGTTGCTTACAGCAGAGACGGCAATGACCAAAAAGACGGCAACGAAAATGCTTCCACCGTCATACCAGCCATCTTTGAAGCCATGCTCTTTAATGCCAAAACCAAGAGAGAGCGCTGCACACCCTATGAGAATCAAAATGGTTAGATCTTTAAAAGCCTCCACAACAAAGTGGAAGAAGCTCTTTGTTGGCGGTTTCTTATACGTGTTTGAACCAAATGCCTGTTGTCTACGGCCAACATCTTCTTCACTACCAATAATTCCATCATTGGTATCTGTTTCAAGAACAGAAACCAGACCACGAATCCCGCCAAAGTTTCGCAGTCGGTCGAGATTTTTCTCCTTGACAAGCTTATGAAGGTTTTTCTGATCAATCTGGAATGCTATGCAATCAGCTGCAGGTTCAAGATTGACAACAGCATAGGAAGGAGAGCGTGAAACCTTAATATGCTTATTTGTGGCTGTACTGTTTTTGGCGAGAGAAAACAGAGTTCTGGAACAGTAGATTTTAGCAAAAGCAGAGTGCCACCTTTTGTTTGGTTTGCTAAGGGTGGCAGGAACATTGAGTAGAAGCTCAATGCAAACGTTTGCATGCAAAGCACTAGCCATACTAGCGTGAAATGAATGACAATGTATGTAATATGCAGGAGTACAAAACGACAGACAAAAAAAAAAGGAAAGGCAGAATTCTTATATAAGAGAATTTTGAGCAAGACTGAATTGCAAAAAGAAGAGAAAACAAGAAACACTGCTGGGATGAGATTTTTGAGAACTTTGGGGCGTCCTAGGATTATGATATAAGTAAATGTCTACCGGATTGAGATGTGAAGGGCTTCCCTGGCTGTTTTTCAGAACAGTAGGGCCGTTACTTAAAAAATCCATTCCTCATCCATTCCTCATTACAGCTCGATCATGATGTGGAAACCATATCATCGATATATGGAACTTGCTTGCGAATTTCCTTGGTGTCGACTGTCGAATAATCGAATGCTGTATAGCCAGAGTATAATACAAAAATTGTTGTTTGCCTGCATGCTCCTTTTTTAAGCATTTATCTGGAACGTTGACCACCGTCAAAAGTCAAACGTGATGTAACACAGCAACGCGGCGCCGTCGTTGGTGCTTGGCTGCTAAGAAAACATTAATGAGAATATATTGAGTTAAAATATAGAAAAGTATAAGACTTAAGGCGGTCCCGAGTCCCGACAAACTTTCCTCTAGAAGTAATATTTGACAACGATATTTTGTTATTTTATTTCATAATAATATCATACTCGGTATTGCCTCGTATACTCTTAAGGAACGTGCAACTCTTTGTCCCACATTTGTGATGAGTTTCAATCTCATTATATTAATTTTATTTTTAAGTGTTAGAAGATTTTTTAATAATTGTGTAATTTTGAAAGTAAATATTCAAATTATATATGTAATGTTTTATCTTTTTACAGTATAAGAGTGAATATTTAAAGTGTCTATATGTTATCTGATCTCAATAAATGTAACTCTTGATTTTTTTTTTAAAGGTAAGTGTCCATCTCTTTAATGTTAGATATACTTAAAAAATGACACATGAAATTTATTTAAGGTTTAAATTAAATTAATATCAATACAATATAAGGTTGGACAAGTAATTTTTTTTTTTTCAGATATAGAAATAATGGAATGTTGACAGCAATTAGAAACTATTTTGACTTGGACTTTCACAATAAAAATTTGGTAAATCCACGAAAATCTTATGAACAGGAAAAAAAAATCATTGAGTTGTTTTGGACTATAAATTAATTTTAAGATTCTATCGAAAAACTGTTTTCTTGTACACATTTGAATAAAACGTGCAGACAAAACATTATTTAAACTCATTAGTAAAATTTAAACACCCATTCGAATTCTAAAGGTAACCTTGTTACAATGGATTTATTTATTTTTATATATTGTATATTGAAACCTAGCCAAATTATTGAAGCACTCAATTTCAACATGCCTAATTTAATCTAAATTAAAGTGCAAAGTTATTATTATTTTTTTTTTAAAAAAAAGCCATGGAAGATGGAAACAGAGATTACAAAAGACGGCGACGAGTGATTTCATCAAGGAAATTAAATGGGAAATCAAGAATGGGTCTTGGATCATGCGAGCATGTCGTACTTGGTAGATGTGAATCCGAGTGGCAGATATACAATATTGTTTGAGTAATCATCCTGCAACAATTCTCCAAGAAGGGAGGAAAGTCCATCCGAAACAATCAATAGCAATGGATAAAACCATTTTAGCTTACATTATGTTCTATCGTATTTGTATCTCTTGAGGAGAAACCCGCCCTGCTAAATTCTGAAGACTTAAACAAATGGATAATGTTGTTGATGATGTTTTAGGTTTTGTAATGTTTTTGCTTTTTGCCCATTTAATGTCTAATATAATAAAATGATTATTGCTTGAAAACATAATATATTTTGCATTTGGATCCTCCCCCATAACCGATTAACCGTTTCTTCTTCTCCTTTAATTTCATCGTTGGAATCAAATTAATTTAACAATAAATGGGTATGGATTAATGGTTGAGATAGTATTTTCATTTATTAATTATATATATTAATTTTGTTTTAGTAAATTATGGGTGTATAAATCATGTTATTTGATGGCAATATCGACATGCACCCTTTAATATATACATCATATTTTCCTAGTAAATATTATTCCAAAGCAATAAGAATCGCAATGAATTATTATTTACCAATCTTTCAATTGAAGTTATTTTTAAAGAAGCGAAAAGGGCAGCTTAACATATTCCACGTCGTATGGGATGGACGGAGTTGATTCTGGTCTAACCAGACATTGAATCGATTGGATAATTAAAAGGCTAGCAATTTCCCAACCAGTATGCACCCAGGCAATGTTTCCTACTTTTAATTTCTTGCGTTGATATTGTCTCCTTTTCGTCCAACGTCTATTATGCATGCACCACGCATCATCGTACATGATCCTTGAGAAAAGAATAAAGAAAGAACTTAGAGGTCCCCAGTTAAAAGAACGAGTAACTGATGAGTAAAGTTTAATCAATTATGTGTTCATACGTTGTCGCAAAATTTTCAAGAACCGCGTACGAACTTCCCAAATACTAACAAATTACAAACGATTCCAAGTCTTTGGGAAGCTAGCAACAGACAGTTGATGATGAAATAGAGGCTTCAAGACCAATATAGTTTCCGTTGCCTTCACTGCTCTGCAACAGTTTGGAAAAGATATTTTAACTCGTTGTTTAGAACCTTGTTTTACAAGGTCTCTCCCAAAGACGTTTTCTCTTTTCACTTTAAACAAATGCTGATTGAATAGCAAAGAGTCCATTACCACCTGCTAAAATCAATAATTACATATGCAAATGAATATTTAGTCTGACAACCGGCGTGAGATACACTCGTGGGAGTTAAATATCTATACATATTAGTAAATACGTGTCTTGGACCTGAAAATCTCACTACAATATCCACCGTAAATATACATTGCATAAAACTCAGCTACAAACGTCCACTTATGAAACAAATAAATTTGTATTGTGAAACATGAACCCTTGCTACAAACGGGATGCTCGAGACCATGACATTAGGATTTAGGAGTGTGGTTTCCTTCCTTCTTGACATCTCCTCTCTATTTTCTATTGTATTTTGACCTCGTTGATGTCATAAGCTTTGCCACTTCCTTTTCTCTCGCCATTTGGTTTTCCTTACCCATTAAGTTTTCCTATCTCAGGGGTTGTTTATTTTTCTCTCATTAAGACTTATTTAAGCAAATAACTAAAATTAAGATATATAATAATGTTTGTTTTTCCTAACTTAAATCTTAAATTAAGATATATATGAATAAAAAAGAATTAAAAAAATTTGACTTTGATCCCAAATACAAAGTGATGGTTACATTATTACTAAAATATCTTTAACCTAAAAAATCCCCAAATTTACACAAACCTTAACCCTAGCCCTAGCCCTAAAATTTAAACTCCCTAGGACTGATGGTCACCGCCACCAGTCGCTAACTGATCATCGGAGGAGGCCTCTGGGCTTTTGGCAAAGGAAGAGGTTGCAACCTCCTCCATTCCCAACAATTAAGATTGTTGGCCTCTGACATGGAGGTCAACAGCCTTAATCGTTGTGCAAGAAGAAGCAAGCATGGTGACGGAGGAACCCCTCCTCCTTTGTTACAGTCCATGCATTGGCCTTCTCTTGCACCGCTATTAGACAAGGTTATCAAGCCCAATTAGCCTAGTCTTCAGCTCCAGCTATATTTGAGACTCATCCTAGCCATACATTGTAATGAAGTCTAGCCATTAATTATGCCACTCTGGACATCTCTCAACGACCTATATATATATCTGTCTTCTGAGTCTGTCTTTTAGTTAGTTAGATTATACTTTTCACATGTATTTCATGTGCTTGTTATACTCTATTTTCTCTTTGCTTTGATCAATGAGGTTTTCAACATTTTGGTTTCTTGTTTTTCTTGATTCAAGATAAAGTTTCACATGGTATCAGAGCTTTGGTGACGAGCGTCTATGGCATAAATGAATTCGCATAGTGGAGATAGCTTCAATTTTTCTCAAACTTTAAAGTCTCAGGTGAATCCTCTTGCTTTGAATATAAACTTCAAGCTTCCTATAAAATTAAACGAAAACAATTACAATTTTTGGAGATTGCAAGTGTTGCCAGCAATTAAGGCTTTTGATTTAGAAGATTTTATGTTTTATCCAAAGATTGCTCCACCTAATATGTCAGTGTTAGGTCAAGAAAATCTGATGAAATTGAGCAAGTAATGAATGAGGATTTTATTGTGTGGAAAAAGATCGATCAGATTATAGTGTGTTGGTTGTTTTCGATGCTAAGTGAGTCTGTGTTTGGACAAGTCACACATTGCACTATAACTCATGAAATTTGGTCCACACTTGAGAGATTATGTGCTCAACAGTCTAAAGCTAGGGTTCTTTAGATTAAGACAAAATTACATGGAACAAAGAAAGGATCAATGACCATAAACAACTATGTAATAAAAATAAAGAACCTAGGTGAGAATTTAGCTTTTGTTGGTTTGCTGTTATCAGATCAGGATATAATCTCTTACATTTTGGGAGGATTAGGCCTTCAGTACAATCTTGTAGTTATGGCAATAACATTTAGACTGGATACCAAATATAATCACACTCCTCATGTTGATGTAGTACGAGACACACTTAGCTTAACATAACACTATAGGACACTTTGATATCAATCATGCCAGTGGTAATGTTTCATTTAATGGAAACCTTAGAGGGATGAACTTTAGAGGAAATCGATTTGGAGGATAAGGAAGAGGCAGAATGGGTAACAGATCAAGTTTTAGGATAATTTGTTAGTTTTATAGGAGGTCAAGACATGTAGTATTAGCTTGTTTTAAAAGATTTGATTAGGAGTTTCAAGGGCTCTCCTTACAGACATTTCAATCACAGTAACAACCATAAATGAATAGTGCACATCAACCTCTGGCCTATTATGGTACACAACAGCATCAAGTATTTTCAAGTCCTTTTACAAAGTCTATGAAACCCAAAACCTGAGCTTCTAGAAAGTGATTGTCTTTCTGGATTAATAGTATTTTTGAATGAAAAGTGTCCGAGTGAATAGTAATTTTTAAAAATCGAACATCATGAATTAAATGCCTCAAAATTAACATTATAATTAATGGAAATTAAATCGGAGCGAAGATGAGTTTATTTGAAGAAATTTTGAGGGATTTGGAGTTATTGGACGAAAATATCCAATTAGAGTGATTTATGGTCAATTGAAAGATTTAAGGGCCATTGAATATTTTTTAAAATTATTGGGGTCAGAATGTGAATTGAAATTTTTAGAGGGCTTAGTAGATATTTTGCCTACTCAAGTACATCTGGATTGTGTATGAGTATTATATGGAATGAGATCACATGAAGAAGCATAATCCATGTGAAATGAAAAGAACCAATGAGAGCTTGACATATGGAATCCATTAAGTTGGAAAAGTCTATATAAAAGGGGTTTGATGGGAAATGAGAAGCAAAAAGTGAAAAGAGAGAAGAGGAGTTGGCCGAGAGAGAGAAAGGGAGACATTCGACAATTTGAAAAAAAAGAGAGTGAGTTGTGACTGAAAGACTGTCAGATCTAGGCGTAATATTTATGTGGATCGAGTGAGATTCAAATTGAAAGAAGTCCAAGTGTAAATCTAAAAGAGAGGAGTTTGGCCAAGAAGGAAGCTTTCTGCTGAGAGGAAAGTAAGGTAATCTTGCTGTCATTGTGGATCTTGAGTTGATTTTGGGTATGTTTAATGCCTGCAAGTCATTTAATTTGAAGGGAGCTTGTGATCAAGAGTGTGCAAGAAGGGCAGTAGTCTTACCTGTCAGTTGGAGTGATTTCCAAGCATTTTAAGTGACATGCGAGCTAAGGTGGAGTAACAGCTCATTTGAGGAATTGATCTAAAGAGCTAAGTGCAAGACCTCATGATGCTTCTTGTGTGAAATGAAATGTGTAATGTTAAGTCTGAATAAGTTTGATGATGCGAGCTGTCATGTATTGGTTATGAGTATATAATTGTTAAGTTGTTATTTTGGATGTAGTTATTGGTGTAAAACCTGGAAAGTGTGTTAGAACGTGGTATGCATGAGTTAGGACTAATTTAAGCTAAGATAATAACCCGCCAATGAACTAGGGGGGCTGCGAGCTAAGGGATCCTGCAGTCTATTACAATGCCTGGCTTGGTCAAGTGGCAGCAACTCACAATAAAGGCGAGCTTGTCGAGCTGAGAAGTGCTCGTATTTCAGGTCGAGCTAGTTAGGGCAGCAGCTTGCAAAGACGAGTAGACTATGTCCAGTTAGTAGCAAATCTGTCCGAACTAAGCTTAGTTCAGTAGCTTACAAAGAGTGAGCTGGGCTGGAAAGGTAGCTTATTAAGGACCAGTTGGAAAGGAGCTCACTATTTAGGCAAGTGAGTTGGACAAGGGCTCCTAGATAACGAGCTGGATGATAGCTTGCAGCTTGAGCTCGGCCCTTTAATTGAAGTGCAGTGTGTGTGTGCTGGAATGTGAGGTTTTGAATAGATTGTTAGGATTAAGAAATCACTCTGGTATTGAAGTGTAGGTGGAGCAGTGAGCTAGCAAAGGACACAGAAGAGTGGTTTTACATATTGGACTGTAAGTAGTGAGTGTGATTTATTTCAAAGCATTTTATAAGCTCATTTAATTATAGCGTATGTTTACTCTCAAATTATTTATATTGAAATGATTTCTGGTTGCATGTCTCCAGTTTTGTATTTATATCACATGTAAGTTTCTGAATTGTATATTATTAATGTTTATGCATTTCAGTAGCAAGCAATTTATCTAGAGACATGCCAAAAAATATTTTTGAGTTAAATTAAAGTATTTACCAGATAAAGAGAAAAAAAAGTTTGAGTAATTTAGAAAGATTTTAAATGTCTATGGTTTACCCTAGCCCACAGATTACCGGTTAAAGTACTGTGTACGTGTATGACAAGTGTAGTTGGGAGCATCACTAACTATGGGGGGTTTGAGTCATAGTCAGTCAGTTGCCCTCTACACGTATATGATAGTGTAGATCTGCCTGATGTTAGGATAGATATCGTGATCCTTGAGATCCTTCATCGGTGACTACACAGAGAGATTTCCCCAATCCTAGTGACGTGTGCGAGTTTTGTTACTGTTATGTACAAGTACTATCACAAAGGATAAGTTTCCCTGAGTTACCAAATAAGACAAATTTTAGAAAGAGAAACACATCATTAGATGTGAGATTTCAAAGAAACAAGAAACTCTATTACAAGAAATATTTATAATTTATGAAAATTATTATTATCAGTTTCTAGTGAAATCATGTTTATATTATGCTCGATTTATGTTTTATTAAGATGATATAAAACACTAGTTTTCTCAAATTATTTTGGGAGGAGTATATATATATATATATTTGAAAACGAGTTACAAAGTTGATAAGTTACCCACTCACTGAGTTTATATTCACCACTCAATTCCTTGTTTTATAAAAACCCTTCCCAGGTGTAGGTGCGAGCTAGAGATTTAAGGGCTCTCCGTCGGGTGTGCACGAGGATTGATACATGACGCAACTGCACTAATTCGTTTGCTTCGCATTATCATGTGTCGCATGTCTTTTGAACATAATGCATGTTTCATAAACTTTAAATTGAGAACGTATATTTCGTGTATCTCGTACTATATTTTGTGAACCATGTGTGCAATTTATTTTATTTAGCCTTAGTGGATTTCTTGTTATCTTGAATAAAATTGTATTTCAAAAAGTATTTCGAAGAGTTTCATAAAGGTTTCAATAAAAAGAAAAAGATTTAGCTTCCCGGGAATCTTTCAGCCGGTGCAGATCTCGTCTGAGGGGCTATCGTGGGGTTGCCGGGCAGGCTGCCTAATATATAAAGAAGAGGGGCCTATCAAAGTCATTTCTTGGAATGAGTCAAGGCTTCCTTCAAGAATCTGGTCCTATTCAAAGTTCAAATCAATTTTTACAAGCTGCTCATTATCCTACTCATTATCTTAGACAGTCCAATCTAAGTGCATTTTATGCTTCTCCAAGCACTATGAAAAATCCATTTTGGTACCTCAAGAGTGGAGCAACACATCATGTCACCTTTGACATCCACAACTTTGCTACCAAATCTAACTTCAAGGGCTCAGAGAAGTTGGCAGTAGGTAATAGGGCAAAACTCACCATATGACAAATAGATTCATCTCTTATTAATACATATACACATATATCACCAAGACCTCACTTATTCTTAAATAATATCTTGCATGTTCCTTCTATAACAAAAAATTGACTTAGTATTTCTCAATTTACGAAGGACAATAATATTTTTGTTGAATTTCATGTTGATTTTTGCGTTGTAAGGGACAAGACTTCAAGGAAAACAATTTTGCAAGGGGGCTTGAGGAATGATCTATATTAGCTTGATGTTACACCCTCCATTTTCCAATTCAATACAGTTTCTTTAAACAAGTCAGCTTCATTAGTTTTGTACTCTTCACTACCTTGTAAGAACTCTAGTTTATCTTCTTCTTTTGATTCAAATAATGTGAATAATATTGTATCAAATGTTGCCATTGTCAATGATGTTGATAACACTGCCTCTATAACTAAATCTTGTTCATTAACGACTTTTATGACTTCTTTACAGAATGACACTCATGATGCTCATGTTTTGATTTCAACCAAATGTCTTTATATGCATGTATGACACAATAAGTTAGGCCACCCATCCTATCCTATCCTTAAACAAATTCTCAAAAATTTAAAACTACCCTATACTGCACCTCATCGTTTAGACTTTTGTGATGCTTGTCAATATGGCAGACAATAAAGTTGCCTTTTGACAGATCACACACAGCGTATACTTCACCTTTAAATCTAATTTTTATAGATGTTTGGAGTCTTTTACCTCATTTTTAAAATCAAGGATATAGGTATTATATTCACTTTGTTGATGCATATACTAGATACACTTGGATCTATCCCCTTTCCACTAAAGCCCAAATAAAACAAAGCTTTGTAAATTTTCAAAAATCTATTGAAAGAGTCTTTAACAAGAAAATTAAATGTGTTCAAAGTGATTGGGGTGGGGAATATCAGCCTCCTGAACCATTCCTTAAAGAATTGGGCATTGTTTTTAGGCACCTTTGTCCCTACACACATTAACAAAATGGTGTCACGAAAAGAAAACATCGACACATAGTTGAAATAAGTCTTACCCTTCTTGTTCAAGCCAACTTACCTCTATCTTTTTGGTGGGAGGTCTTTCATAATGCTACCTACATCATAAATCAGTTACCTACACCTTTGCTTGATTTTACCTCTCCATTTCAAAGATTTTTTTATTAATCTCCAAACAATCGTTCTCTCAAATCATCTGGTTGTGCTTGCTTTCCTTTCCTTAGACCATATCAATCTCATAAGTTTGATTTTCACACATCGAAGTGTGTCTTTATTGAATATAGTGATGAGCACAAAGATTATAAGTGTTTATATCCTAGTGGTCGAATTTATATTTCTAGACATGTCTCTTTTATTGAGAAAGAGTTTCCTTATAAGTCACTCTTCTCTTCTTCCATTTCTCATCACAACTCGGTCTCTAGCTCCCTTAACAACATGCCACATCAGATTCCTTGTAGTTCTGGTCATACAAGTACATCACATGATATTCATAAACATTATTGTGCTACTTATCAATCAAAACCAGTCCACCTTACCACACACCAACATAAACAGTCTAAAAAATAGTCCATTAACACATATTTAATGATCACTAGATTAAAGGTAGGAACATTCAAACCTAAAGCCTATCACACCACATCACTTACTTTTATAACATCTTAGCCCAATCCAATAAAGCAAGCTTTTCTTCTGCCCCATTGGAAAGCTACAATGGACGCAAAATTTCAAGACTTACTTAGAAATAATACTTGACAGTTGGTTCCAAAATCATCTAACATGATTGTAGTAGGTAACAAGTGGATTTTTAGGGTTAAGTATAACTCAGATGGGTCACTTCAAAGGCACAAAACAAGATTGGTGGCAAAGGGTTTCCACCAAACTATTGGGGTAGACTATATGGAAACTTTTAGCCCGATTGTTAAGACAAGTAGTATTAGGACTGTTATTTCTCTTTCAATTATGAAAGGCTGGAATATAAGGCAAGTGGATGTTAACAATGCTTTCTTGAATGGAGACTTTAAGGAGGATGTGTATATGGTTCGACCTGAGGGATATGTGAGTATTCAACACCTTGACTTTGGGTGCAAACTTAATAAATCCCTCTATGGTTTAACGCAAGCTCCAAGAGCTTGGTTTAATAAGTTGAAAGGAGCTTTGCTTGAGTGGAGTTTTCACAACTCTAGAGCTAATACATCATTGATTATATATAGGCAAAACACTAACTTGGTTCTATTGTTACTTTATGTTGATGACATTTTGCTTACAAGCAATAATTCTTCTCTTATGACCAAGTTAGTCTATCATCTGAATGATATCTTTGCTTTGAAAGACTAAAGGTCTTTAAATTTCTTTTTGGGATTTGAAGCAAAGAGAACCAATTCAAGTCTGTGTCTCACACAAATGAAATATGCTCAAGACTTGTTAATAAAAACCAAGATGTTACATTGTTCTCCTTACCCAACTCCTATATGCATAGGAACCAAACTAACCAAGTCAGATGGTAAGCCTTTTTCAGATCTTACCCTTTATCAAAGCATAATAGGTGCATTGCAATATCTTACCAACACTAGGTTGGATATTTCTTTTGCTGTGAATCGTCTTAGTCAGTATCTCATTGTACCTACTGTCATTCACTGGCAAGCATGTAAACGAGTCCTTAGATACATTAAAGGGACTGTTTCTTATGGTTTTTGGTTCATCCCTCTTACATTTTCAACATTGTTATCTATTGAGAGCTACTCTAATGCAGATTAGGCTAGTAATCTACATCATAGAAGGTCAACTAGTGGCTGATGTCTTTACTCACTACAACAAACAGGCCCAACCATACCGGGCAATGCCCAGTATGGTTGAATATCCATACCGGGCAGCGGCCCGGCGTGCTTGCTGCCGGTATGGATATCCGCATATCCATACCGGTCACGGATCCGGTATGGATAATTCGTATCCATACCCGACCTTGCTTGGTATGGATAATGAAACATATGGGTCGACCAAACGGGTCGACCCACTATATCCATACCGGGCAGCCCGGTATGGATATATGAATATCCATACCGGATACATGACCGGTATGGATAGTCCATATCCATACCGGATCCGGACCGGTATGGATAATCCATATCCATGCCGGATCCGTGCCCGGTATGGATAATCCATATCCATACCGGGTACATATCCGGCATGGATATATATTTAAAACCGGGCGCGACCCGGTTTTAATATTTTTCTATATCGGGCTCCCGCTCGATATGGAAAATCATAAAAATTAAAAAAAAAATTGTGAATTTTTTTAATATTGCGCTAAAATTATTAATGCATATAAAATTTAATGTATATAAAAGTAAATGTTGTAAATATATATTAATTAAATAAAATAACAACGTTATCATTACATAATCCATGATATTAAGATACAATATTGAATTAATACCTCAATACATAATATTAAGATACAATATATTTTGCTGGCCATGCTATGAATGAATTTAATGCATCTTCTAAGGTTAGTATTTCGTTGGTAGGTCGAGGCAGCGAAATACTAACCAATACTTTCTTGACGGAAACGCGCCAAAAATCTGGACCAAGCTCGAGATGATGAACTTTGGCATAAGGGTCCTTTGAGTCAATTTCTGCTTCAGCCACCACGATTCCTCTCCCCATCCAATCCAATAATTTGCATTGATTAGTGTTTGATCCACCGGCTTGGCTTGAGGAACCCCTAGATTTGGACTGTATGCACAATATGTTCAATATTTAGTTCAATCTAAATATTTAAATACTTATATATATATGTATATATATGAAATCAAATTGAATCAATAAATAATATAAATCCAGCACATATTATATTTTACGTACCTTGGTTGAAGGTTCAGCAAATTGAACACTTTTACTAGATCTCATAGGATTTGAGCCACTTGAATACTGTGTCTATGAAAACAATAAATAGCATTAACATGGATATCAAGGAAAAAGAATTTATAAGTATCCCTAATTGACAACATGTAGACAACAAACGTAATATATAAAACAATGCATATAAAATTAATAAATTTTATACAAATATTGACAGAGTCTCCACTATTTTTCAAACTGACCACAAATTTAATTCCCCTGTAATTTTATCAAACTTATCAAATCTTTGACAATCACTTTAATCACAACAATATTTCTTACTTGTTTAAACTTAAAAATTCAGTTTTTTTTAAACTAGTTGGGAGTGATAAAATTATTTTCGCGATTTTGTTTTAAATACTTTTTATAAAATTTTCGGCAACATAACGACTACATTTTTTATAAAACCAAAATTTACCTGCGAGTAAACAAACACTTCAACTATAATCTCAACTCTTCCCAACTTCTTTATTCCCAAACATGCAATATTCATCATCATTTTTCCACACAAGAACTCCACATTTAAGTCTCTACATAAATCACTTAGAGTTCTACACAAACATCATATTTTTACAAACAAAGACATAGCAAAGAAACATGAAAACATAATTATATCCACTTCAAAGAAAACATAAAAATGAAAAAAATGAAATTAAAAAAGTACCAACAAATAGATATAAGCAAATTATAAAGGAGTTGAGTCGTATACCGGCTGGGTGGGAGGCATACATGCCAATACTTGAGCTTGATCTATGTTGGGTAATTGAGTCATGAGTAAATTTGTCAAATTAGCAATTGTTTGCTTCATGGTTGCCATCTCACCATCGACATGTTGTTGATATTGTGCAAAGCTTTGTTTACCAACCACAGATGCTTGTACAATAGATGGTGTTACACCATGACCCATTCCTCGAACTCTACCTCGATGCTCCCTACCCATAACTTGTGAGACAGCATCATTTCCAAGTGAATGTTGAGTTTCTTGATGTATTGACTCCATTTGTGCCTATAAATGATGTCATATGATATTATTAACAAACTATACACATAATATAATAGAATAAACATAATATTTACGTATAACCAATGTAACATACAATTTTATCAGCAGTTTCCTCATTGACTGCGCTTCCATTTTTGTGCTTGTGACTGGCTATCAAAATGTCAACTCTATCTACTTCGGGATCTTCATTCGCAGTCACTTTTTGTGCTCTCTAACATTGATATTGATATCCACAAAAGTATATACAAGTATGAAAAAGAAAAACTATACACATGTAATACAATCATCACAATATAGTAAAGACTTACCAAATCTTCCCGTAGTCGTGCCATTCCTTTACGACTTGATGTATGCGGGGTCTGATTCCTCTTTGACAACTCACTATAATGCTTACTAGTTTCCTGAAATATTGTACAATTTTAATAACAATCCAATAAACGTTAGTATTGATGTCAAGTTAAGAATATAAATTATAAGATTACCGCAAATTCTGGAGACAATAGTTGATTGACAAATGCTATCCAATCCTGATCACTAATGTTCGTTGGTTTTAGCATTTCATATCTTCTGTGTGCATCAGAACCGGGGGGAATGTTTCTGATTTGTTTTGTTATTCTACCTTTATAATGCCTCCAACACTCGTTCAATGATTTGAGTGTATGAACTTTCATTGACTAATCAGCACCAAGTCGTAACTGCAGTTATAAATTGTTTAAAATTAATTAAATATGTTGTAAAAATAAATATGTAACATTGATATTATAAATAAATGAAACCAGTATATACCTTTATATTCTTCCACACTGTCTCTTTTAAAGATTATGGTACCTTATCCCAGCTACTATAGGTTATTGGTATCATCTGAGTTACAATGGCTCCACAACCCGAACTATAGATCACCGAATTTTCTCCAATTGGTTGTCCAACTTCATTAATTTGTATCTCTGTGGCTTTCACCTTGGCCATTTTTTCATAATCCAATCGGTTAGGACCTCTTCCTTTTCTTTTTTTATCTCCACTGGAGCTACCTGAGTCCTGACCAGTCGAAGTTCCTTCAGTCGACATCTGAAAATATTATGGAAATAACATATATTAGTATCATCCTCATGGATAACATTATCACATATTTAAAATAATTAATATAAAGTCAATCCATTTTACAGAAATTTTGACAGAGTTTCCTTTGTTTTTTGACATTACCAAAAATTTAGTTCACCTGCAATGTAAATAGTAAAGTAATTTCACAACATATTCATTCACTTCAGAGACTTTATCTCCACGCAAATGTAAACACAAACAAAATATATATACACACAACATTGGAAATAAAATATGAAATTTTTATTATAGTAATCAACATTACATGTTTACAACTAATTCCTCACAATCTATCCGAGCATAATCCTCACTATCATCAATATTAGCATCAAAATCAGACACATCTAACGGTGTAGTTTTCATGTACGCATGCTCATCAAACTTCTCTAGATCATGAAAACCTCTCGGAGGCGCTTTTAGGACAACATACCAATTAGAGTTATCATTTTCCCTATAATAAAACACTTGTGTTGCTTGTGATGCTAAAATAAAGGGATCTCTATCCCATTTATTTCCACGTGAAGTAAAATTAACTAATGTGAATCCATCTTCTTCTCTAACATCATTTGCACTACCCATCCAATCACATTTAAACAGTGGAACACGAAATGCTAAGAAATCCAACAAAAGTATTTCCCTTAAAACTTCATAGTAAACCATCTTCTTCACAACTTGAGTGTCATCTTTTTCATTACAAACTATTTCTGCTTCCAGGGAAACACCACTATCTTATGTAGTTTTTTCACTACTTTTTATGCAGTATCGTTTCCCATTGACAACATAGCTAGAATAGCATGTGACTTGCGTACTTGGTCCAAGTGATAGAATCTTTAAAGTTTGGGTCATATCCGTGGTATTTGATTCGTCGAGAACCTGCTTTGGGAGATTACGATTTAGATTTCAAACAATAAAAAACTTAAGTAAATACATTAACATATTTACGTATAAGTTAGTTACTTCACCTTATTTCTAAACCATGTTGGAAATTCTCTAGTATGTGTCAGTTGCAACAAAGTCGGTCTACTTAACAGATTGGGATCTAATTATTGAAGCTCTTCCAGGTGCATGCTAATACAATATTTATGTAAAAGGCAACATAACCAAATAAGTATAACGCTAATCATTTTAACTAATAATTATACTATATTCAATTTCAATTTAAACGACTTACTTAATATATGGCACTACTAATGCACTATTCAACAATATATACATGTGTGCAATCCGTAGCATGTCTGCAGAAATCGTTTTTATTGTCGGTGTAGATGTGGGATGTCCTTCCACTACATTTTGAAACACAATATCTTCATTTCTATTGTGTTTCTCACCAACATTTGCTGCTTGTGGTACATACCTACTACAAAATTGCATACATTCATCGGCTAAATAGCATTTAGCTATGCAACCCTCTGGTCGTGCACGATTTCTCACATATCCTTTTAACACCTTCATAAATCTATAAAATAAATATATATAAGTAAATACATGTGTGGATATCATTAATTAATTGAAATGTGTAGAATAGTCTAAGAATAACCTTTCAAAAGGGTACATCCAACGATATTGAACCGGTCCACATAAGCAAGCTTCTCTTGTTAGATGAATTGTGAGATGGACCATTATATCAAAGAAAGAAGGAGGGAAATAACGTTCAAGCATACACATCGTAACTGCAACTTCCTCTTCCAATAAATCTAACTTATTTCTATCTAACACTCTTTGGCAAATTGCATTAAAAAACGAGCACAATTGAAATATGGCAATTCGTGGCCCTTTAGGTAAGAGACCTCGTATTGCCACTGATAATAAATGTTGCATCAATACATGATAGTCATGAGATTTAAGCCCAACTATTTTGCACTCATTCAATGAAATGCAATTAGATATGTTAGCAGCATAACCATCAGGCAATTTTAAATTGAACAACCTCTTACAAAATTGTTGTTTTTCTACCTTTGATAGAGTGTGTGGTGCTGCAGGCAAATAGAGTTTATTTCCATCCTCTTTCATATGAAGGTCTTGTCTAATCCCAATGTCTTCCAAATCTCTACGAGAATTAACACCATCCTTAGTTTTTCCGTTGATATCCAACAATGTACCAAAGAGACTCTCACTAATATTTTTTTCAATGTGCATTACATCCAAATTATGACGCAAACACAAATCTTGTAAAAAGCAACAATGATAAATTTACGGTAATGTTAAATATATAACAAAAAGGTACATTATTTATTTAAAAATCTTACCTCCCAATACGGAAGATCAAAAAATATCGATCTTTTTTTCCATATACATTGTCATTTTCTCTTCCTTTTCCATTTTCTTTTTTTTCACCAATCGTTTTCAATTTCTGCGCATGCAAATCGAACTTGTTTACCATCAAGAATCTTTGGAGGATCATCCATTTCTTCTTTCCCATTAAATCACGATTTCTTTTTTCGAAAAACATGATTCTTTGGAAGAAATCGCCGATGACCCATATATACATGCTTATTACTATATTTCAATATTTGTGAATGTACATTCAACCCACATATAGGACAAGTATATTCACCTTTTACACAACATCCTGCTAAGTTTCCATACGCGGGGAAATCATTGATGGTCCACATTAAGATAACTTTTAAGTTGAAGGAGGACTTAGTAGATGAATCATACACTTGTACTCCCAAGTGCCATAACTCTTTTAAATCTTCGATAAGTGGCTGCAAGTATATATCAATATCATTTTCGGGTTATTTTTTTCCTGGAATCAATAATGTCAGCATCAAATTGTCTTTCAACATACACTTCCAAGGAGGTAGATTGTATGTAACTAACACAACCGGCCAACAACTGTAAGAAGTGCTGAGGTTGCTAAAAGGATTAAATCCATCTGCAGCTAAACCCAACCTCAAATTGCGTGGCTCTGAAGCAAAAGATGGCCATTTCATATCTATAGTCTTCCAAGCTTCAGAATCAACGGGATGTCACATCTTTTCATCTTGGCTTGTATGGGTAGAATGTCATCTCAAATTATTAGCCATTTCTGTTGACGTAAACATTCTCCTAAACCGTCGTATGATTGGAAAGTATCGAAGTACTTTAGCCGGTACTCCCTTATGAATTTTTTTCATAACTTCGTTTACTTTCCATCTACAAACACCACATTTTGGACATTCCTCACGATGCTCCAATTCCTTTCTAAACAGACAACAATCATTTATACATGCATGAATTTTCTCATATCCTAAATCAAACACTTTCAACAATTTTTTTGTTGAGTACAATGATTCTGGTAGAACGTTATCTGACGGCAACATATCTCGAACGATATTAAGAAGTTCATCAAACCCCTTATCGGATAGACCATAAGTAGCTTTATGTTTATATAAAGCTACAATAGCCGATAATTTTGTATACTTTGAACAACCTTCATATAAAGGAGTTTCAACATCTTCCAGAGTAGCAGTTATATCTTCGTCTCTTACTCCAACATCCGATTCAACATCACAATGAGTTTCAAGATTTGCATCGTTATACATTCTAAATGTATTTGAAGTGTTTTCAACATGTGTGGAAGTATTCAGGGGTTCCCTATGCATGAACCAAGTTGTATACTGAGGATTCATCCCATTAATGACCAAGTGTTCATACACTATCTTAGTGGCATGATACCTCGTATTGAGACATTTTATACAAGGGCAAAGGATGAAACCATAATTTATTGAATGTTTGTTCGCAGCCTCAACAAATTTCTTAGCTCCCTCCCTATATTCTTTTGACACTCTAAAAATTGAAAAACGAAAGAAAAGATTATTAAAAATACTACGAGTTTAAATCTTATGCCTCAATTTAATAGGTTTATAATATTAACCTTGAAAATTTTAACCACTCCTTATCCATCATTTACGCTTTTAATGCTAAAAAACAAAACACATAACAATATAATGTTAAACTATACATCATATTATCATCCAAAATTAAAAATCATAAATATCTTGACGTAATAATTCCAAACTCAACATATCAATCACAATCAACCACACTAAAGTCCATACTCCAAAATGCAATTAAACAATAACTCCAACTCATAAATTTTCTATTTACGTCATATCATCATCCAAAATATATATACTCATAATAATTCCAAACTCAACTACTGTAAATATAAGAATCCCACTTCCACTACTAGTTCACATTCAATACTATTTTTGATTATGAACGTTACATAATTTGTTTATGTTCAATAACTATTGTTATAATAAAAAAATAAAATTATGTTATAACCAATATATATATATATATATATTACTATCTTTAACAAATACAACAAATCAAACAATAATTTAAAAGGAAAGTTTGACTCAAAATTAATATCACAAAAAAAAAAAATAATAATTTTCAATGCTAATCAATGAATGAATAAAAATTGTTAAGTTAAATTTTAAATACATATATACTTTTATTGTAACTTGTACTGTTGTTTTCTTATTGAATACAAATCAAATATTTAAAAAGGAAAAGTAATCAAGTTTGCTTTTGGTTTTAAACTTTGTTTTTAATCTAACATACCAAAAATCATTTTTAATTTAAACTTTATTTCATAAGTGGTTTTTGTTCCAACTTCATTTAACAAAGTTTTCTTTGAGGTATTTCATCAAACAATTTTATTACATCTATTATAAATGTAACAAAATTATGTTATAATTTATTTATGTTCAATAACAATATATATAGCTTAAATGTCAATATTATATTGTGAAACAAAGTCTATGAAAACAATTAATGAACAATAATGCAAAAGTATAATTTGAAATTCAAGATAAGAAGTACATGCTGTTCAAATCCAACTCAACATTTCAATATTTCGAATCCATCTCACTAAAGTCCAACCTCAACATCAACATTTTGAACTCAACATTCCAAACATTATATTTCGAACATAATCAACCACACCCAAATCCATATTCCAATATGCAATTAAACAATAACTCCAACTCATAAATGTTTCCACAAACATCACATATACATCATATTATCATCCAAAATCCGAAATCCGAAATCCTAAATATTTAAACATAATAATTTCAAATTCAATATTTCCAACATAATCCACCACATTAAACAATATTTCGAACATAATCAACCACACCAAAATCCATATTCCAATATACAATTAAACAATAACTCCAACTCATAAATGTTTCCACAAACATCATATATACATCATATTATCATCCAAAATTCAAAATCCACCATATTTAAACATAATAATTTCAAATTCAATATTTCCAACATAATCCACCACACTAAACAATATTTTGAACATAATCAACCACACCAAAATCCATATTCCAATATGCAATTAAACAATAATTTCAACTCATAAATGTTTCCACAAACATCACATATACATCATATTATCATCCAAAATCCAAAATCCTAAATATTTAAACATAATAATTTCAAAATCAATATTTTCAACATAATCCATCACACTAAAGTCCATACCTCTTTCACAAACTACTTCAAACACCGTGGGAGGATCCAATCGGCGAAAATAATGTTCCCAAAATCGCACAAGATGGGTGAATGAACTGCAAAATAAAAAAAATGTAAAAGATTGAAAAAAAAATTGTGACGGCCGGACTGTCGCTCCGGCGGTCGGACGGCAGTCCGGCCGTCCCATTATCCTCCATCAAACACATTTATCTAAACCCTAAAAAGGTTAAAAAGAAGAAAATGAGAAGAATATATACCTTAGAACAAGAAGAGAACACCAAGAAGAAGAAGCTAGCACCACCGCGCGAGAAGGAGAAGACAAGATCAATGGCACGGGTCACGGCGTGGTCGGCGACGGAGAGTGCCGGCGGCGACGACGGACGGCGACCGGAGGGAGGGGACAAGTTATGGCAGCGGCGGCTAGGGTTTGTAGAGAGAGAATGAGTGAGAAAGAGATAGAGAGAGAGAGAAAAATAGAATGGCGGAGAGAGGGTCAAGGGCTGAAAATACCCAGTTTATCCATACCGGGCAGGTCGGGCGCCCGGTATGGATAATCCAGTGAAATTGATTTTTTTAAAATTTACGGATTATCCATACCGGTCGCTCGACCCGACCGGTATGGATAATCCGACTTCTATACCGGGCGGGTCGGGCGCCCGGTATGAATTTGATTATTTTTTTTTACATAATAACATCCATACCGGGCACCCGACCGCCTGATATAGATAATCCGACTTTCATACCGGGCGGGTCGGGTGCCCGGTATGGAATTTCTAATATTTTTTCCATTTTTTTCCATACTGGGCACTCGACCTGCCCGGTATGGGAGTCGAAGTATCCATACCGGGCGGGTCGTGCGCCCGGTATGAATTTTATTATGTAAATTTGGCATTTTTTTCCATACCGAGCACCCGACTCGCTCGATATGTATATTTTTTTTCTATACCGGGCCTATAAAGGCCCGGTATTGATAATGTTACATTCATTTTTTTATCATTTTCACTGATTATTCATACCAGGCTTTTATTGCCCGGTATGGATAGTCCGGTATTATTGCACTATTTTGTTGTAGTGACTTTTGAGGCAATTAAGCTTTATAGAGCTCATGAAAACAGAAAGTAGTGGCTAGGTCCAACTGTGAAGCTGAATATAGAGCCTTAGCTTAAGTGGCAGACGAAGTTCTTTGGTTGCAAGCTTTACTAATTGAAATTGGGGTTTTTGTTGCAAGACCTACTGTGATTTGGTGTGACAATGTAAGTGTAGGTTCCTTGGCCAATAATTTGGTTCTTCATTCCAGAACTAAGTATGTTGAAATAGACTTGCATTTTGCTAGACAAAATGTTTCAACACAGGCTTTGGAAGTTCACTTTATACCTACAGAAGATTAGCTTGCTGATCTGTTGACAAAACCACTTGGTATTAGCAGGTTTGATTTACTCAAAAGCAAATTCATCTTTGATTCCTCCCAGATGAATTTGAGGGGGGATGTTAGATAAGGTTATCAAGCCCAATTAGCCTGGTCTTCAGCTCTAGTCAATAATTGAGACTCATCCTAACCACACATTGTAATGAATTTCAGCCATTGAGTATGCCACTCTAGACATCTCTCAACAACCTATATATATATATATCTGTCTTCTAAGTCTATCTTTTAGTTTGTTAGATTATACTTTTCATATGTATTTCATGTGCTTGTTATATTCTGTTTTGTCTCTACTTTGATCAATAAAGTTTTCAACATTTTGGTTTCTTGCTTTTCTTAATTCAAAATAAAGTTTCACAATCGCCAATTGAGGTGGCTGTTGGCCTCAACCGGCCTCAATCAATAGTGTAAAGGCCTTCTCTTACATCGTTATAGCTCCTCCCCTATCTTTTTTTTTTTTTTAATTTTTAATTTTTATTTATATAAAATAAAATAATTAAAATATAAAATATTATAAATAAAATTTAAAATATCTAAAATACTAATAATCTTTTTAAAAAAAAAACAAAAAAAGAAAAGAAAAGAAGTAAAAATTAATATTTAAAGAAAAGGATATAATAGTAATAGTCCAATCACTTAAACATTAAGTTAGAAATCCTAAATGGAAAAAAAAAAAAAAAAAATCAAAATTTTAATTATGAAGTTTTATTAAATAACGACTTAAAATAAGATGTTATAAGACTTGACTTGAGACCAAAAAAAAAAAAAAACCACCTTAGCTGTCTTGATAGGCAAGTCTTCTTTGGAGGATGAAAAGTCAAAACTAACCCTTCCCCTTTTTTTTAGCACATGGCAATGGCAAGTCAGTTTCTTCCCTTTGGTGTCATCCTTGACTACTCCTTCCAAGGACGTCGTATTCTATACATTATGCCAGCCTGAACTGCTGAACAGTTATTCTCTGGAGCTAAATTAGCTACAAATTAAGCATAATTACAAGTTCTAGTTAGCCAAATTAGCATTGACTAGTGCCGGCTAACATCCATTAGTGTCACATAGATATTAAAAAATGCTCAATTAAATTGATTTCATTCATTTTCAAACACAAATTAGCTAGAAATTAAGAAAAATTATAACTTCTGGTGAGTGTCATAGTGTCTATTACTGCCATTAAACATTGATTAGTGCTTATTAGCATCGTACAAATAGTAAAAAATTCTTACTTGAGTCAGTTTCTTACATTTTTGAAACAAAAATTAGCTAGAAATTAAGAAAAATTACAAGTTCTGGTTACAAATAAGTGTAAGGTAATGTTCATTTGTAGTGTATTTACTATTTACTACTAATAGCATGATAAATTAATTTATTGTAAAAAGAAAAAGGAAAATACACTTAGCTAGAGACCATGATCGGAGCCTTGCCTTCGACTGTATATTTATTTTTTATTTGTACTTATATTGGCGGATTAATCACTTCAAAACCTCCATGCATGTTCCTTTTAAGAACGGGCAATGATCCTATTTTAATTAGCCTTGTTCCAGGCCAATGTATCTAACATGTTATTTCACATTGATAACTTTAATATCTTATCGTCGCATGCTTGAAGTTGACATCTATGTGCATGCACTGCACTCATGTGTTTTATAGTTTATGGCCATTCTTGTGGGACTTGATTATTTAGACTTATGGCAAAACCAGTCTTGATTACACATTCATTATGTATAGTGCAGTCGCTCTTGCGGTATCACCATTACTGTTGATCTAAATCATTAAATCGATATAATTATGCAGGTTAAGAATGTTGTTTAAACTTGTATTTATAAAATCAGTGTGTTTACTTATTTTATGTGCTGAGACAGTAAAATTGCTTCAACTTTTAAAGCTGTTTCTTGATATTGCCTAGTTGCTTTTTGTTCATTTTGTTATATGGTTTTAATTGAAGTCTCAAAAATTTTCCACTCATGATACGTTTACTTCATTTAGAGGAATCAGAATAAGAATCGGAATGATCTGAAATCGCTATAACTTGAAATCGGAATGATGTATTGAAATCAGAATAAGTTGTTTACTTCAACTGTAGGAATCAGAATCGGAATCAACAGTATTCTCATTAAACTGTTTACTTTACTTTGGAATCGGAATGGATTAACTATAAATTACAAAAATACCCTTAATTAAAATTATGGATTAATTATAATAATATGGAGTTTTTTATTATAATATGCATTTTTTAATATCAAATAAAAATTATATATTATAATAAAAAAATTGAATGTTATTTTAATAATCCACTAACCTAGTGTGTAATTTTTTATTATAATATGTAGTTTTTTTTTTTTATATCGAAAAAAATCGCATATTATAATTAAAAAAAAACTACATATTATTTTAATAGTCTACTATGATAATTAAGAAATTAGTGATAAAAAACCAATGATATGTAATTTTTTATTATAATATGCAATTTTTTTAATATCAAATAAAATAGTTTTTTTTATATATTTTTTAAAAAATGGTATAAAAGACTTTTTATTTTGATAAAGAGAATGTAAATGAGATTCCCAAGTGGATTGGGGGGAATAAGATTCCCATTCCATAACCCCAAATTGATGTGGAGCCCATACTTTCATTTCCATTACAGAATAAATTTTAAACAAGTAAACACTATCAATCAATTCCCCATTCTCATTCCTCAATCCATGAAGTAAACGCATCATCAGTCTCGTGAAAACGTTAATGATCTGTAGGATGATCAGGTACTACTCTTGCAATTTATAAAGGATAAAAATATTACAAAGTAACAAGCGGAATATATTATTTGACTTGTTTATATGATTTCTGATTACATGACTCATTTTTGTAAAAAAATCAAGACTTGTGCTGCTGAGAAATGCAGAATAGCAATTTAGTTTTAACTAATGAAATAGTAGATACGAAATGAAACCAAACATCTTAAGTATGAATGCTGCTTGATGACATGGTTTGTGAAAATGTAAACAAAATGTTATTGAGAGTATATTTTTGAGAGAGATAACAACCGATTCAAGAAAACTGAATTTTCTTTGTATTGTGCTTATCTAACAGTCTATCTAAACCTGATGTTTTATATACCAGAATGTAACTAACAAGGCACCTTAGCCATCTAAGCTAATGATTAGCTACATGACTAATTTGAGTAAACATAGTAACTGGCTTGGCTAAGTTGATATCAATATAAGCTGCTTGTTGTTGACAAGCTTTTATGTTGACAGTGGCTTGAGAAGCTAAGTGAACCTGAGCTGTTGAATAAGCTGAAGTATCTACTCTAACATCCCCCCTCAATCTGAACTGAGGTGAAAAAACCAAATTCATATTGGAACAAAGAGTACTAAATCGAACTTCATATAAGGGCTTTGTAAGAATGTCTGCCTTTTGATGTTCTGTAGGAACATATTGAACCAAAAGCTGACCTGTAGCTATCTTTTCTCGTACAAAATGAACATCAATTTCGATGTGTTTTGTACGAGCATGTAGAATGGGATTTTTTGCAAGGGAACCTACACTCAAACTATCACACCAGACAATAGGAACATGTGACAAAGGAAAACCAATTTCCTGAAACAAAGAAGTAAGCCAAAGAACCTCTGCAGAAGCTTGAGCCAGAGCATGGTACTCAGCTTCAGCACTAGAACGAGCAACAACATGTTGCTTTCTAGAGCTCCAAGTAAGAAGATTGTCTCTAAGAAAAACAAGACAACCACTTGTAGACCGACGATCATCAACATTGGAAGCCCAATCTGCATCACTAAAAACTGCTAGACGAAATTGAGTTGTAGGCCTGAAAAATAACCCAAGATGAGTTGTTCCCTTTAAGTAACGAAGTATGCGCTTGCAGGTTGACCAATGCTCATCAGTAGGGGAAGACAAAAACTGACTAAGCTTATTTACTGCAAACGAAATATCAGGTCTCGTATAGGTAACATACTGAAGAGCACCGATAGTGCTACGATAAAGGAAAGGATCAGGAAATGGAGAACCTGATGTCTTTGATAGTTTGAGTCTAGCAGACATGGGTGTAGAACAGGGCTTAGAGCATGACATATTAGTCTTTTGCAACAAATCAAGTATGTATTTGGTTTGAGTAAGATGGAGTCCTTCAGCTGTTCTAGAGGCTTCAAAGCCAAGAAATAGTTAACCTGCCCCAAAGTCTTCAAAGAGAACCGGGAATGAAGTTCTTGTATCATGTGATCAATGAGAAACTTATCAGAACCAGTTAGCAGTATGTCATCTACATACACTAACAAAAACAAAACCTGAGTTCCTTGCCTTTTAATGAAGAGGGAAGCATCAGATTTGGAAGCAACAAATCCAAGTTGACAGAGAGCTGACTTGAGTTTATAAAACCAAGCTCTAGGAGCTTGTTTAAGGCCATAGAGGGCCTTATTTAATTTGCAGACAAAACCTGGATATTGAGAACTGATGAAACCTAGAGGTTGCTCCATAAAGACTATTTCTTGCAAATCATCATGTAAAAATGCATTATTTACATCAACTTGATGTATTTCCCAGCCATAAGTAACAACCAAGGTAAAAAGAACTCTAATTGTGGTAGGTTTGATGACAGGACTGAAGGTGTCAAAATAGTCAATCCCTGAAACTTGATGAAATCCCTTAGCTACCAACCTCGCTTTGTACTTCAACACAGACCCATCAGCCTTATATTTAATTCTATAAACCCACTTGCTGCCAACTACACTCATAGATTGATTAAAGGGTACCAAAGTCCAAGTGTTGTTTCTAATGAGAGCTGCATATTCCTCTTGCATTGCCTTATACCACCGGGGATCTAACAAAGCCTCTTTAACAGTTCTTGGTTCAGCTTCAAGCACTAAAGCAGTAGGTGCTTTACAAATGGCAGAATAAGTTTTAGGCTTCAAGGAATCTGTTTTGCTTGTGGTGATCATTGGGTGACAATAAGTATTTTGTTTTAAGGAGGCAAATGAAGGTAAATTGTTTGAAGTGAATGAACTGACTTTGGAAGAGTGTGACACTGTATTTGGAAATAAGGTGGAAATTGGTAAACTAGATGAAAATGGTTTACTAACTGTTTTTGGAGGAAATAATTGTTGATAAGGAAACTCACATTCATGAAATACAACATTTCTTGACACATATATTTTCCTAGATGGGTGCAAGCATTTGTACCCTTTATGTTGCAAGCTATATCTTATGAAAATGCATTTGGACGTATGGAAATTAAATTTTTGTAAAGAGTAAGGTCTTAGGTAAGGAAAACAACTACAACCAAAAACCTTAAAATAGCTATAATTTGGTTTCTTGTGGAAAAGAACTTCAAAGGGTGATTTGAGGTTAAGAAGAGGTGTGGGCAAATTATTTATCAACAGAACAGATGTTTGAAAAGCTTCTACCCAGAACACAAGAGGCATACCTGCTTAAGCTAACAATGTGAGTCTCATTTCCACCACATGTCTATGTTTTCGTTCAGGAACTCCATTTTGTTGATGTGTGTATGCACATGACATCCTAAAATGCACACCACAATTCCTTAAAAAAGATGCTATTGGTTTATATTCAGCTCCCATGTCTGCTTGCAGGCATTTTATCTTACAATTAAATTGCAATTCTGCAGATTTTTTAAAATTAAGGAATGCTTGAGTGACATCTGACTTAAGCTTGAGAGGATACAACCATGTGTACCTTGAGTAGGAGTCTATGAACAACACATAATATCTATACCCATCAACCGATAACAGAGGAGAGGGCCCCCATAAATCTATGTAAACTAATTCTAAGGGAACTTTGGCCTTAAAAGAGGACTGTTGAAAAGGCAACTGGTGCATCTTACCCATCCTACAAGCATCACACAAAAACTGCCCATTTGAAGCATGTTTGAGATGTAAGTTTTTCAAAACTATTCTAAGAACGAGAGGAGCTGGATGGCCTAGTTTCAAATGTCACATTTTCTCACTCATACTAGCAACATCCATCATGCTAAAACCATTATTAAAAGCAGTCTGACTAGAGTTTGCAACACCATTTATTCTAGCATCACTCATCAAATTGTCACCATTAACCAAACTAGTATCACAAATTTTATCTGCAGATGAAAAGTAAGTTTTATTTGTAGTACCATAAGCTGAATTAGAGATTGAAGACAATGAAATCAGGTCACCATTCTTTTCTCTTCCATTAGTCAGCTGATCTTTCATTATTTGCAGCTGGTACAAGCCATTCTTAAGTATCCCTCTGAGCAGCTCTTGATGAGTAGCCTTGTCCTTAATCACACAAGTATCACAATCAAACTCAGCATATGCATTGTTGTCATATGTTAGTTTTGAGATACTTATGAGATTTTTTGTTATACTTGGAACACAAACAATTCTTTTTAGAACCAAAGCCCTTTTATTTGAGTTACATGATAAAACTTAGGATTTACCTATGTGAGATATCTGCAATTGTTGTCCATTACCAACTGCAAGTCTCTCATTGCCTTGAAATTCTGAGGAAATAGACAAATTGTTCAAATCTGAAGTGACATGATCAGTTGCTCCAGTATCAGCATACCATGCACTATCATTGATCGTGTTTGGAGTGGCAAAATGAGCAGCAGACTGATGCAAATTTGCTTGTGAGATATTTCCTTTAAATTGATTCTTATCAGACGAAAACACTGGTGTAGAGTAACTGTTATTGTTTTGAGTATAACCACTGCCATATTGAGATCCTCCAGCACTGTGATTTATTCCCTGAAATGATCTATCGAACCTATAGTAATATTGAATAACAGTATGACCTAACTTCCCACATAATTGACAAGAAGGTCTCCCATTTGAGTTCCATCTTCCACCAGACCTTCCTCTGCCTCTATTTCTATTTCCTGCATTCCTTCCATTAAAACCCCCTCTTTGATTTCTTTTATCCTGGTGTCCTGCTGAGATAAAATTAGCACTAGATCCAACCAAATCAGAGTGTATTTCTCCATTTAACTGTTCGATTTTTTGCTCATGCATCATAAAGAGATATTGAATATCTTATGTTTATTGTGTTCTTTTGTGAGGAAACCAGCACTACGACAGGGTCATATTCGTGACCAAGGCCTCCTAACACACTCAAAATCATGTCATGGTCACTAAACTGTTGTCCTGCTGCCTTTAAACTATCTCCAAGCATCTTAACCTTGAGAACAAAGTCATTAATCGTGCTAGATCCCTTTTTTATAGTTTGAAGTTCATGCCTAATCTGAAGAATTTTAGTCATAGATTTCTGTGTGTACAATTTCTCTAGAACTTTCCAGACCTCACATGAAGTTACACACTCAGTAACTTGCCCTATTATATTTTGACTGATTGTAGACAATAACCAGCAGAGTAACATCTGATCAGTCTTTTTCCAGGATGTGAATTCTTTGTTGACTACTTCTTTAACCTCATTATTATTAGATCTAACTTTGACAAACTTAGGTGGACAAACTGTTGAACCAAAAATGAAATCCTCAAGATCTAAAGCTTGAATAGCAGGTATTACCTGAGTCTTCCAAGCAATATAGTTGTCTCTTTCAAGCTTGATAGGCAGGGAAAAATTGAGTGTCTTAGCCAATGAGTGGGCGTTCATCGATCGTGTTGAAGAATAGTTTGGGGAATGATCATCTTCATTGTTTGTTGATGAAGAGCTTGAATCAGACGCCATTGACGTTGGTCTAGGGCTCTGATACCATGTGAAAATGTAAACAAAATGTTATTGAGAGTATATTTTTGAGAGAGATAACAACCGATTCAAGAAAACTGAATTTTCTCTGTATTGTGCTTATCTAACAATCTATCTAAACCTGATGTTTTATATACCAGAATGTAACTAACAAGGCACCTTAGCCATCTAAGCTAATGATTAGCTACATGACTAATTTGAGTAAACATGGTAACTGGCTTGGCTAAGTTGATATCAATATAAGCTGCTTGTTGTTGACAGGCTTTTGTGTTGACAGTGGCTTGAGAAGCTAAGTGAGCCTGAGCTGTTGAATAAGCTGAAGTATCTACTCTAACATGGTTGAAATTTTACAGGTTTATAAATTATTTTTCGCTGTTATAATTTGTATCCAACATAACAGTTATGCTATTTGCAAGCTATAGTTATGTCCAACCAAGATGAAACCACGCAGAGTATTTATTATTAATAATATATTAGAAAAGAAACATAAAATACTGAAAATAATAGTCACACAAAATCAGAATGCTGCGCGGTAGGATGCATATATATATGTACAGACAATCAAATAACTTGTTAGTCCTAATACTTCTTCCACTTGACATAGCTGAAAACTGGTTTCTCTGGAACAGGTATGCATTTGACAATCCAACCAATAGGCCACGAAACTGCAGCAAATGCGATGCAAACACCCCATTGGCCCCAATTCAGCCTTTCTGTACTTGCAAACTTCTTCAGAAATTCCACCATCACTACTTGAAGAACAATGGTTATCCCAATAATTCCCAAAAACAACTTACTCTTATGGATTCCTTCAAAAACATTTTTCTTTTCAAGCTTTCTTGCATTGAATTCGTTGAATACTTGGCAAAGCACAAATGTGTTGAAAATCAAGGTGTCGTTTACCTTCTCATTGACACTAAAGATGGATTCACCTCTGAATTGTAAGGTCAAGAGGACAGCTATTTGATATATAGCTTGAGCCAGAAGATTCCTCCACATGATGTTGGTGATAAGAGGTTCAGTGCGGCCCACAGGTGGTTTGTCCATGAGCTCCTGGGAGGGCTTCTCTGTAGCAAGAGCCAGAGCACCTAGTGTGTCCATGATAAGGTTTACCCACAATAGCTGAACTGCAGTTAAAGGGACTTCACCTGCAGAAACAGCAGCTACAAAGTTGATCACGAGAGCAGCAACATTAACTGTAAGCTGGAACTGAATGAATTTCTGGATGTTGGTATAGACACATCTTCCCCATCTGAGTACTGTGGCTACAGAAGAAAAATTGTCATCCAAGATGACAATATCTGAGCTCTCCTTGGCCACTTCAGTGCCTTGAATTCCCATAGATAGTCCTATATCTGCCTCCTTAAGAGCTGGTGCATCATTTGTGCCATCCCCAGTGACTGCAACCACATGACCTTTCTGTTTCAAGCATTGTACCATTAGTAGCTTGTCAAAAGGAGAGGATCTTGCCATCACACATATTTTGTCAACCTTCTCCATCCTCTCTTCATGTGTGTAGTTTCTGAATTCCTCTCCCTCCACCACTGCTCCACTGGACAGGTCCTCATTGGACCTGAGTATTCCACATTCAGTGGCTATGGCTTTTGCAGTGAAAACATTATCGCCAGTAATCATCTTGATTTTTACTCCAGCATGTCGGCAATCTTCCACTGCATTCTTTGCCCCTGGACGACACGGATCCTTGATGCCCACTAGCCCTAACAAGCTCAAATTACCCTCATCTAGCTTTTTCATATCATCCGTGTCATCATGCTCCTCTTCAGAAACTTGTTTGTGTGCAAAAGCAATGCATCGGAGGCTGCTAGCTGCCATACCTTGAATAATTTGCCCAAATTTCTCTCTTTCTCCAACATCCAAGTCTTTCTTGATTCCAGAAGCATCGTAGTAGCTGGAACACATTGCTAGAATCATCTCTGCTGCTCCTTTCCAGTGCACATGGATTGTGTTATCTGTATTCTTCCTCATCAAAACCCCACTCCGTTTCTTTTGAGAATTGAAAGCTTCGACTTTAAGAATGATACAGCTCTGCTTCAATTCCTCCATATCCATGTTCACTTCCTGGACTGCCCATGAAAGAATAGCCTTTTCCGTTGGACTGCCTGAGAACTCATATTCTGATCCTGAACTTGCCTTGTAGACACTACCAGTCGTATTCAGAGAAACTCCTTGTTGGATCAGTTCAACAACCCGTGGAGAAACTGAAGAAGCAGCACCATCTCTTACAAGTTCTTTGCCAAGCCAAAACTTGGTCACTTTCATTTGGTTCAGAGTGAGAGTGCCAGTTTTATCTGTACAAATAATAGTTGCAGAACCCATGGTCTCACATGCTGACAGCTTCCTCACCATAGCTTGATCAGACATCATTCTCTTCACGGAATAAGCAAGAGTAAGTGTAACAGCTAACGGAAGACCTTCAGGGATGGCAACTACAACAATAGTAACTGCAGCAGCCACCATCCGCACAACAGCATTGACTATCTCATTAGTCTTTGTCCTGCTTCCATCAAATTCCTGTTTTCCATTCTCGTCTGTTGTGTTCCCTGTGAAATAGCGAACCAGCAAGACTATAAGAACTAAGAAAGCAACTGCCAATCCAACCTTGCCTATTGATGAAGTTAGCGTGTTGAGCCGAGCTTGTAAAGGTGTTTGTTCGCTGGTGTCATGACTGATTTGGCTCATCATTTGGCCCCATGTTGTGTTCATGCCGACTGACGTGGCAAGCATACAAGCATAGCCATCAACCACCTTGGTGCCAGAGAACAAGAATGGATTTTGGCTGCTGTTTACTTCCACATGATCGCTCTCCCCTGTCATGCTTGATTCGTCCACCTGTAAAGAATGCCCATGTAGGAACAAGCCATCTGCAGGAATTTGGTCTCCAATTTTCAAGCATATAACATCGCCGACAACAATTTCATAGATTGAAATTTGTTGGCGCCGACCTTCTCGGATGACTTCAATTTGGATATTATTACTGACTTTTGATAATTTATCAAATTGTCTATTCTGTCTGTAATTGCTGACAGCAGAGACAGCAACGACCAGAAAGACGGCAACGAATATGCTTCCACCGTCATACCAACCATCTTTCAAGCCATGCTCCTTAATGCCAAAACCAAGAGAGAGTGCTGCACACCCTAAGAGAATCAAAATGGTTAGATCTTTAAAAGCCTCCACAACAAAGTGAAAGAAGCTCTTCGTTGGCGGCTTTTTATAGGTGTTCGAACCAAATGCCTGTTGTCTGCGGGCAACATCTTCTACACTACCAATGATTCCAGTATCGATATCAGTTTTAAGAGCATAAACAAGCCAAGAAGTCCCGCCAAACTGTCGAAGTTTATCGAGACTTTTCTCCTTCACAAGCCCATCAAGCCTTGTCTGATCAATCTTGAACGATATGTTTTCTACAGGAGCTTCAAGATTGACAACAGTAAAAGGAGGACGTGAAAACTTGCTGTAGTTTTTTGTGGGTGCAGCATTTTTGGCAAGAGAAAACAGAGTTCTGGAACAGTAGATTTTAGCAAAAGCAGAGTGCCACCTTTTGTTGGGTTTGCTAAGGATGGCTGGAACATGTAGTGGAGACTCAATGTGAACATTTGCATGCAAAACGCTAACCATAGCAATGTTTCCAAACAAGCTAACAGGAACAAAACAACAAAGTTGAAAAAAGAAAAGAAAAAAGTAGATTTTTAGATTTTTAGATTATCCAGGTACGAATGAGAAATGAAATAATGAATAGACAACAGGTAGCTAGTACGCAAAATCGCGGAATCAAAAGAAAACTAGAAAATGCTGCGGATTTGAGATTTATAAAAACTGAGCTCGTCATGTACTGTATTTATAAGCAATAAGCTTCAAAAAGTTGATACTATTCCTTGTTAATGGACAGCCCGCCTCCAGTCCGAGAACGATCAAATATTGACACTTCTTCTGCATGTGCAGGGATTGGAAAATGCATAGTAATTTCCATTAGAGGGAATTGCACAAGAGCCCCCTAAGGTTTGCCTAAAAACAGATGAAAACATAATTATCCTCTTATTGCATAAAACCCCCACACTTAACGTTTGACTTTGGTCAACTTAACTGAGTGAAGGGTATTTTGGTCATTTCCCTCGGGATTCATCAGATCACGTCTCTCTCTCATCTCACCCACTCACCATCACGCTGCCATCTCCACTTTCTCTCTCTCGCTCCACCAACTTCCACCAGACACCACCGCCCCTTCGCACGCCCTTCTTCTTCTTCTTTTCTTCTTCTTCTTCTTCTTTTCTGGTTCATTTGGGTTCGTGGAACCCAAAGTTCATCTGGGTTCCACGAACCAAGATGCTGGGTTCGACGAACCCAGCATCTGGGTTCGAAACGAACCCAAGATCTGGGTTCGAAACGAACCCAGCATCTGGGTTCGATTCGAACCCAGCATCTGGGTTCGTTTCGAACCCAGATCCTGGGTTCGTTTCGAACCCAGAGGCATCCGGGTTCGTCAAACCGAACCCAGACATCTCTGGGTTCGAATCGAATCCAGATTTATGAAATCTGGATTCGATTCGAATCCAGAGATGTTTGGGTTCGTGAATAGGTTTGTTGATGATTCTTTTGTTTGAGTTTGATTTGTTATTGATGATGATGATTCTGAAATGTGTTGAATTTGTTGAACATGTTTGAAGAATTTTGATCATGGGTGGGAGGTGATGAAGTTGACCGGTGATGGTGAGTGGGTGAGATGAGAGAGAGGTGATCTGATGAATCCAGAGGGAAATGACCAAAATACCCTTCACTCAGTTAAGTTGACCGAAGTCAAACGTTAAGTATAGGGGTTTTATGTAATAAAAGGATAATTATGTTTTCATCTGTTTTTAGGCAAACTTAGGGGGGTCTTGTGCAATTCCCTCTTTCCATTATATCATTGCCGTTCAACGTTTGACCAAAGTTAGGAGAAAATTAACGCGGAAAAAAGCGGGCCCATGTGCATTGCAACTGTTGTGATGGTAGAGAGATCGTAATCAACTCAACAATTTCTTTTCCAAGAAATGTTAAAAGGAAATAGATTCAATAAATTATGTAAATTAAATTGAATTGGACTAAACTAATATTATGATATATTTGATTTAATCGAAATTAGACTAAAAATAGTCATAACTATTGTTTGGTGTAGTTTGAAATTTAATATAAAGTAATTATAATTTATGTTAGATGATGTGAGATCAATTAACATAATATTATATTGTATTAATATATATAAAGAATATTTAAATTACTTTTAAAATTATTTACAATTAATCATTGTAACTAAAATAACATTTATTTTTAATTGATATTAAAATAATTTGAAATTTCAGAATATTTTCAATAAAATATATTAAATTAATTTTTTAAGTATGTTTAATATTTTGTATAAAAATTAATAAATAAAAATATTATATTATATAATATTTTTATTAGCATTCAATTATAAAAATTATTAAATTATTATTTTTGTGTTATAAATAATTAAAAGAATGAATATATACATAGAGAGAGAGAGAGAGAGAGAGAGAGAGAGAGAGAGAGAGAATAGACTATGCAAAGCCCAAAATTTGTGGATTTGCATGGTTCTGGTTTTGTCGCATGAGATCAGGACCGGCTGTCTTGAGAAAGCCACCAGAGTTAGGACTGGTGGAACTGTTAGTCCAATTCCATCTCATCCCCTGTATCAAATACTAGCTCAGGACATTAATAAGTTCTGAATTCTGCGTAATTGGGATAGGAAATCCACTTCTTTTGTATTTTTAATTCTAACTTTTTTTTCTGATATGAATCGTGAACTAACTTAGTATAGGTTTTGTCTTTTTTTTTTTTTATTTCTTAACTATTAAATTTAGAGTGCATTTGGGATTACTTCTACGTGATTATTTCATGAGTTTTAACTAACAAAATGTTCGGTAAATCTTCTACAATCTGTTTATTCCATAATATGCTTCTCTTATAAATTTTTATTTTTTATTTAAAATTTTTTTATTTTAATTAATTAAAATAAAAATTAAATTTAAAAAAATAACAATGATTGACCATTGTGCCCAATGATGGACGGAGCCTCCTCCGATGACCATTGAAGTCGCTAGAGGAGGTAGGTCCTCCTCTGATGATGGTGGAGGTGATCTTGCCTTTTCTGATAAGTTCAATAATCGTCAAAGGAGGCTTTGACGATAGAGTAGATCTCCATCGTTGCACAGTGGTCACAACAGTTTCTATATTTTTTATTTTTATTTTTATTTTAATTAATCAAAATAGTTTTTTATTTTTAATTTATTTTATTTATAAAAAATAATTTAAAAAATGGAAAATTAAAGAAAAAGTAAAAAAATTAAATAAAAAACTGAAAAAAACATATTAACAATTATGTCCGTTTTAGTAATAAAAGATATTGTTAGTTTATTAAAAAAAACAAAGTCAATCCTTTAAAATAGTCAAAATTGGAAAAAAAATGGAATGGAATGATAAGAAGAATAATTTTTTTAAAAAAAAAGGAGAGAAAAAAATAAATCAGAACAAAAAAAAAGAAAACTTAAGTTGGAAAAATATAAACGAAAAAAAGGAGGAAAAAACCTGGGAAAATTACAAAGAAATAAAGATGGAAAAATTACAAAAAGTAAAAAGTTTGAAAAAAAAATAGAGAGAAAGCTAGCAAATTAAAAATTAAAAAAATTGCAAAAAGGCAAAAATAAGCCCAAAAAAGGGGGAAAATTGAAATAAAATGAGTATATTTTCATTTTACCTATCATATCTATTTTGATAATTCTACATAATCATTTAAAGCATACCAAACATATTTTGGTTTTTAAGTAATTTGATTATCAAAAAAGTTAGTTTACCAAACACCTATCTACTTATTTTTTAAGCAGATTATTTTAATTAATATTAGATATAGTTTTGGTTATAAAATCTTTGATTATCAAAAAAGTTAGTTTACCAAACACCTATCTACTTATTTTTTAAGCAGATTATTTTAATTAATATTAGATATAGTTTTGGTTATAAAATCTATTAAAATGAATCCACAACAGGATTTTTGTTGTTTTCTTAATTGTTTATCTAACTTTCAGATTTTTTTTTTCGAAACTGTCTAGGGACACAACTGAATTTCACTGTCAAGATATTTTTCTTATATACGTACAAAAAGTTAAATGCGATTGCCATTATACAACTTTTTTGAGCTCAAGTCAATGCTATACAAGGACGAGGTAGGTGGATCAATATTGTCCACGTACAACACAATTGATCAAAAACGAGTGGCTTTTTCATAACATTGTTTCAAATTTATGACAAAACGAATTTCGATAGGATGAGCGTAACATGCCGGTTCGATTCACTTTACCATATTGCATGACCAAACTATATACACTGAACATATGTACACATACAGATAATGTGTTAATTGTATGATTCATGTTTATATATATATATATATATATATATATAAAACATGTGAGAATAATTAATAGAGCGAATAAGACACTATCAAATCACTATAATTCTCAGTAAGGATGGATCCACTATTGGACCGGAGAGAACATGTGCCCCCGCTAAAATTTTTTAAAAATTAATTAACTTCAGTATATATTTAAATATATAAATTAATACAACACTGTAATGTTTGCATAGAGTGACGCTGATGGTTGTACACACGCCTTTCTCCCCCGAAGTCACAGGTGCGATTCCTAGCCCACCTAAAACCTTTTTCCTTTGTCTTTTTTTCAGTTATTTTGTATATTATATAAATAAAATTCCAAAATCAAGCATATGCATATGCTAGCTTTGTTGGTTGTGCTTGCCCTCTATTTTAGGGGGATCTAATAACCATGGTTCAATCCCCTTTTGAGTCATTATTGACTTTCTTTGTTTTTTTTTTTTTTTTTTATTCACTCCTAATCAATGCTTTGTTTCATAAATGTGTGTGCATGTTTTATTGTTATTTTTTTTAATGGCATAGACCATATTTTTCTTTCTTCCTCTATTAAAATATATTATTTTTTCTCAATTTTTTTTCTCATTACGATTCAATCGATTTCCCCATCAAAACATGTTTTTTTTTTTTCTCTCTCTCTCTCGCTCTCTTTTTTTTTTCTTCACATTATTACAAACTGATATTCAAATATAAAATATTTTAATTTCATAAATTATTATACTCATTTCAAATTATTTATTTTTATTATAAACTATATCATATTTACATGAACTAGAAAATAAAACATATATAAACTAAAAAATAAAACATATATCGATATTCAATCTTAATAAGTCTTGATTTACTCATGATTATTGGTGTGAATTATTGTTCTTTTACATAACCTATTTTATATGATAAAATTCACAAATAAAAATATTCATATGAATTATAATTGTTTTTATCTTTTAGTTTTATTTTACTTTACTTTGTTATAAATCACATACATTTATTAGATAAAAGACTATAAATGTAACTTGATTATAACTTTAATAATAAATATATATAGTTTGATTACATACATTTATTTGCAATCTTGTCATCATAAAAAAGATAAATCCCTAAATTAAGTTTTTATTTATTTTTTTAAGTAATATGAAATTTAAACTTCTCTCACTAAGAAAAATGAAGCTAATGCACAATTAACTCATAATTGCTATGCTTTTGTTTTTATACATGTATTAAAAATATTATTTTAAAAAATTTTGTTTATAATCTTGCAAGAAGTAAAACTACATATCCTCTACTGGTTATATATTTTAAATATTTTTATTTCATATAACGTTATTCTAGCAATTAAATGAAACATTACAAAGAAAATTTCATATAGTTTAGTCTTATAATTATTATATAAAAGTGTCATCTCTTACATAGATTTCTGAATCCATCACTGATTCTCTATAGTCTTTTTTATTTTTCTTACTTTATTTTTACGTCTCTATTGCACAACACAATGACTGAAATGGGGACTCAATCACAAGTCACAAGGAACATTATCTGCTTCAATCCAAAAATACTCTTAAAAAGTAAATTTATATATTTATCAACAAGTTTTGTCATTTCTCAATTTTAGTTTATCTGATATATTTTATTAATTTTAGCTTAATGATCCCTCTAAATAAAATTTTTTGACTTGACCCTTGTACATATGTACGTTGTTCTTCTTTAATTCGCATTGTCATTGTCCTTTCATTAAATCTGTCACGTATCTATCTTAAGTCTTAAATATTATAGTTTGATTATTTCCTATCAGTTTAAGTTTTTGGGTTTGATGGTAACTAACATGGTATCAGAGCTTGGAGATCCCTGGTTCAAATCCCCTCTTCCCCCTTTATATTAAAATCATCTCGTTACACATGTTATACGGTAGGGAGCGCGTAACATGTGTCCGTCATCTGTCATCTGTTCACATCACACGTGAGGGGGCGTGTCACGTATCAACCTTAAATCTTAAATACTATAATTGAGTCATTTCCTATCAGCTTAAGTTTTTAGGTTTGATGGTAACTAACAAAATCAAATAAAATTTCGTGTCTACATTAGCATCAATTAACTTGCTACTTGCTACAAGTTATTGCAAGTCTAAGAGACAAGCTACGCTCCTTCGTAATCAGCAAGTGGAATTTTTTTGCCTATTTTTCGAACTGTCCGAGTATATGCTTTCTAGCCACCAGTTATTTCTCATCAAGTCTTTATATTTCAACAAAATCATACCTAAAGTCCTCTCTCTCAATTTATGGATCAATTATCGGAATAAATAATTAAAATAAAAAAAATAAATTAAACATAATCCAAATTCGATATGTCAATTTAATGCAAAATCTGGACCTGATAAATTCTAATCAAATATATGACCTTATTTCTCATCATATTGAATACAATACGTCAATTGAAAAAATTATTATATCATGCTAAACAATCCATACACAAATCTTAAATCTCATTTTAATTTGCATTAAGAAAAGTCCCATATTATTTTATCAGAATATTGTTACTGTTTTTTAAGTTGGGAAGAGGGAATTTAAATCTACTACCTCGGTTTCGTTGAGAGAGATTGTTATAACCAACCATACTTGCAACCACAAATATCATTAAGTTTTGACGATTGAGTCTTAGTCAACTTTTGCATAAGAATAAAAAGTGTAGCCTCCTAATTGAAAAATAAAAATGATGAAGCATTCACTTGGAAATGCACAAGAAAATTCCTGGTGATTGTTTAAGAGTCGAAGTTTCCGATGAAGTTCTAAACTAATCAACGGTCTTTTCAAGAGACGAAGTTTCATACATAACAATTTTCTCAACTAATCAACAACACGTACGAAAAATATATATATATATATATATATGTATTGAGATAGAATATCAATATGTATAAGCTTGTCCTAACAATTAGCATACAACTAAGTAACAGATTTCAGGTACTTTCTATTAAATGTGGACGAAAGAGTGGAAAAGGCCTGGTATTTTGGAGTGAAGATTCTCTACCATTTTTTTTTTTGTTAATCTTTTAATAATCTAGTGACATCTTAACATTTGAAAAAATGAATGATCGAGATTGATAGATTTTTTCTCTCTCATATATCATTTAAACTTAAATTGGTCTTATAAAAATATTAGCACTATGTCAACATTGACAGAGAATCCTTGTCTGGTATTTTGAATGAAAACACAATTCAAAAAGCTGACACCGAGATAAATTACCATAAAAATGTGCGAACAACATGTGCGATGAGAATGACTATATTTAGATCTAGACACATCTAAGTAGAGTTGTCGTCGATTGTAAATTAATTTTAAGATTATATATGTTCAAAAACTATGTTCATTTACACATTTGGATGAAACGCATTTTCTCAATAATTTCTATACATATTCCTCATTTTTCAAAAGCTAGTCCAATAATAATTCTAAATTGAAGTCATTTTTTATAAAAAGGCAGTGAACAAATTCCACATGTATCCTATTTAATGAACAGAATTAGTTGAACGAAATATTAAATCCATTGGATACTTAAATCTATACCGAAATTTCCCGACAAGTAATTACTCAATCCAAAGAAATGTTTATTACTTTTTTAACATGTTTGTTCTCCTTTCCGTCAAACATGCATGCATTATCATCGTGATGAATTTATGAGATCACAGAAGGGTCCCAAAAGAGAGACTATTGCAGGTGCTTTTTTTTCAATTCAATTATTTATGTTCATGGCAGTTGCATGTGAAATTACAAAATTTCTAAGCAGGAATTAATACTTCGAAAGCACCAAGTAATTTCCGTTTTAATATTCTGATGACTAGGAGCCACTTAATTTATTACAGTACATCGGTTATGAGTTTGGAAATTTTCTCTTTGATCTTAGTATTATCCTTTTATTTCATAAGATCGAATGAGAATCTTTAAAAAATTAAATAAATAAAAAAACGAAAATTAGGTCAGATAACATTAAAATTAGTGGATTTTTGTAACTAACACTAGATTATCCAAATGAATTGTTTTTGAACGTCCCATTATGCCTTTTATTAAATATGCAAAATGTCATCCGTTTTTTCAAAAATTAGTTCACGAGCAACATCAAAGAATTAGTTCTCAAACTAAAACAGTAATTCATGAAAAAGGAAAAAAGAAAAAATTGTAAAAAAATGATATTCTCATTAATTCACTTTCTAAATTTAGCCCTCTTTATCAATTTTTATTGTGAAGACCAAAATGCTCTTCTTATGAAACAATATCATGCCAAGTATCTCTCTCCTCTAGGTATCTACATTTTCTCTCTTCTCTTAACTACACGTTTTGCGTCTTCATAAACCATGAATATCTCTCTTAGCTCTCCTCTAATCCCTTAAATAACTTGATTGTTAGGTTTAGGGAATGTCATTAATTTGTGTTTATAGAGTGAAAGAGTGGCTTATTAATAATTTGGAGAGAAAAAAAAAAGAGTCAATTTATTTTTTTGACTGAATACTAAACAGTATTGCTAATACTGATGATTGAATAATGATTGAAACATTAAATCTAAATAACAATTTTTTTTTTCTCTTACCTCTAAATATGTTATAATTTTGTTTGTTTTTTAAATTTAAAATTATCTGAAAACTAATAAGTTTATATTTATACATTTTTTACAATTTGTTATTATATAATTTTAATTACTTTAATACAAATATCTGAAAATAAATAATTTAATAAATTCTAAAGCATTTTTAAATACATATTAATAATATTTTATTCATAATTAAAATATGATTAAAAAATATAGTAGTATCAACCATATTTGAAAAAAATAATTAAAAATGAATGTTTAAATTATAAATTAAAATATATTATATTAATTCCAAGATAATTTGAGATGTGATATATCTAAGTTTTTTTTTTTAAATACATTTTTTGTAAGTATCAAGGACAAAAAAAAAATGAATAATATAAAATTTTGATAAAAATTATGTTATTTTAGAGATAATAGATTTGAAATAAAAACTTTTAAATGTCATTAAGTGATTTGCAATTAAATAAAAAATTAAAAATTCTTACTTAATTTTTTCAGTTATATTTTTGATAGTTTTAATTGGTTTCACCATTTAAAAAAATAAATGAAAATAATTTAATAGATACAATTCAACATTATTAATTCTTAAGTAAAAAAGACAAACGAACCCTTAACCATGTAATAAGGCTGAAAATTCATGTTCAAGATATATTAATGGATACACGTCAATTTAAGCACCAATTCCATTCATCATTGGTATGAAAATATTTTCATAACACCTTTCAATATGATTAATTAGTTTTGATTGAAGATAATGTTCATTCAATTTGATAATGATTTAAGTTCGAATTTTTTATTACATTTGATATCTCAAAAATTATATACATAATTTGATATTAGAGAGCATATATTCAATCTAGTAATTTTTCAAGTTCAAGTCCTTACACCACTAGTGACTTTTTTAAGAAAAATTATCATAACAAAAACAATGCTAATAATTTCAAATTTTTTAGTGTCTCTATCAACTAATAACCTTTTAATAAGTTAGAATAATTTTAAAAAGAATAACGACGACTTGTGAAAGAAATGTTCATATTTTATTGGTGGAATGAAAAGATTAAAAGATAATAATTAGAAATGTATTGCATTATTACTACTAACATGTAACACAAAACTTATTTTGATAAATAAAAGAAAATTATATTTATTTTACTTAAGGCATTTAATAAGCGATATTTGCTATCGATTCAATATGATGCATCAATGTGTTTATATAAATTTTATTTTATATAATATCTGAAGGATCTCTTTTTTTTTTTTTTTTTTTTTTTTTTTTTTTTTTAATTTGAGAAAAACTAGAAAACCAAATAAACAAATTACAAATAAAAAAACAACATAATTGAATCAAGAAACTTCAGTAGTCTGCTTATTGTTTACTTCCAGTTCTGTTGCAACACAAAATACGTTGCAATAGAATTCACATTCTTGTAAAATTTGGTAGTCTAATAGTGTACAAAATCTGAATTTACTTAAATATTATCATATGTCATATGATGTCAATAACTATATATTAATAATATCAATAAAAATATAATCAATTGCCTATACCAATTTCAAAATTTAGTCGGATTAAAGGATTTAAGGGGAAAAATGCACAACCTGTTTATTTACGTGACAAATAAGGTTGACAAACACACTATCCAAGATACGACGAGTCTAACCAAAACACATTAGATCCATTGACGTCATATTCATTTCACAAGTGATGGCTGAGGTCAAAACATCCACACCAGCCCGTACGAGCGGGCAATAGGGTTGGATACGTGCCGCTTTCATTTGCGTTCAGGTTTGACAAATTCAGTTTCTGTTGGCCTACATTTTGAAGAACTGCCTCTCCAATGTGAGCAAAAGAGCGTGGGAAAGGATTTGTAAATTTTCAAGGAAAACACAAGAAAAAAAGCTTGTCGACAAGAATATAATAAATGCATGACAACATGTTTGATGACTAATGTGACAACCATTGAAGCAGATGCAGTATATTTTATAAAATGTATGTAAACTGGTCATGCTTTTCAGATGAGGGATAAAAGAAGGCGCTGGTTATGGAATTTTCGGAGAAAAGCGTTTCGAAAGCATTTAATAGTTTTTATTTGGAATGAGGATCTTCTATTTCTAACCTGGTCAATGTTTTAGTTTGCACCTTTTTGACATAACTGGGTCATTGTTAATAGAGATGGAAATGTTCAATCAGAAAGTTCCCCACATTATATTGCATTATTTTTATTTTACCATAATATAGTTCGACATATGTCACTTCATTAATACCAATATTGCATTGTGATGCCATAATGAGTTTATTAAACACAGACATCCTTACCCTCTTCATGATCTCATATGCATTTGACTTTCGAAATGACAAAACTAAAAATTTCCTTTTTTATATATTTAATGAGAAAATTATATAATTATATATAAATAAAAAGAAAAAAAGATATCTCCACCGTGGTGGAGATGACTTCCACCAACACTAGAGAAGGGAGGGCTCACATCGAATTTTGTTTAAAAAAAAAAAAAAATCACATCGAATTTGGACCTAATGAGTTCTAATAAAATATATGACCTTGTTTCTCATCATATTGAATACAATACGTCAATTGAAAAAATTATTATATCATGATAAAGAATCTATACACAAATGTTAAATCTTATTTTAATTTGCTTTTAGAAAAGTGTCACATTATTTTCTCGGGATATAGTAACTGTTTTTTAATTTGGGAAGAGAAAATTTAAGTTTAGTACCTCAATTTCGTTGAGAAATATGGTTATCACCAACGATACTTACAACCATAACTATCATTAAGTTTTGGCTATTGGATTTTTTCAATTTTCACACAAGAATAAAAAGTGTAGCTTTCTGGTTGAAATCTAAAAATGATGAAGCATTCACTTGGAAATGCATAAGAAAATTTTTAGCGATTGTTTAAGATTTGAAGTTTCCGATGAATTTCTAAACTTATCAGCGGTCTTTTCAAGAGAGAGTTTCTGATGAAGTTCTAAACTTATCAACAGTTTTTTTAAGAGATGAATTTCATGCACCACAACTTTCTCAATTAATTAACAACACGGAAAAAAATTGAGATAGAATGTCAATGTGTACAAGCTTGTCCTAGCAATTAGCATACAACTAGTAACAACTTTGAGGTACTTGCCATTAAATGTGGACAGAAGAGTGGAAACGGCTTAATATTTTGAATGAAAACTTGAAAACATCATTCAAAAATCTGGCACCAGGATAAATTATAATAAAAATGCATGAACAATATGTGTAATGAGAATGACAATATTTAGATATAGACACAACTAAATGGAGTTGTTATCACTTGTAAATTAATTTTAAGATTATGTTCAAAAACTATTTTTGTTTACGCATTCCATAAAACGCATTTTCTCAATAATTTCTATACATATTCCTCATTTTTCAAAAGCTTGTCCAACAATTTTAAATTGAAGTAATTTTTTATAAAAGGCAGTGAACAAATTCCACATTCATTGTATTTGATGAACAGAATTAGTTGAACGAAATATTAAATCCATTGGATACTTAAATCTATACCGAAATTTCCCGACAAGTAATTACTTAATCCAAAGAAAAGTTTCTTGCTTTTCTAACATGGTTATTCTCCTTTGCGTCAAACATGCATGCATCATCATTGTGATGAATTTACGAGATCATAGAAGGGTCCCAAAAGAGAGACTATTGCAGATGCTTGTTTCAATTCAATTATTTATGTTCATGGCAGTTGCGCATGAAATTACAAAATTTCTAAGCGGGAATACTTCGAAAGCACCAAATAAGTTCCGCTTTAATATTTTGATGACTAGGAGCCACTTAATTTATTGCAATACGTCGGTTATGAGTTTGGAAATTTTATCTTTGATCTTAGAATTATCCGGTTATTTCATAATGTTGAATAAGAATCTTTAAAAAAAATAATAAAACGAAAATTATGTCAAATAACATCAAAACTAGTGGATTTTTGTAACTAATACTGGATTATCCAAATGAATTCTTTTTGATAGCAAAATAGATGAACTTCCCATTATGCCTTTCATTAAATATGCAAAATGTCATCCGTTTTTTAAGAAATTAGTTCATGAGCAACATCAAAGAATTAGTTCTCAAACTAAAACGGTAATTCATGAAAAAGGAAAATGAAAGAATTGTAAAAAATGATATTTTCTTTAGTTCACTTTCTAAATTTACCGCTCTCCATCAATTTTCATTGTGAAGACCAAAATACTGTCCTTATGAAATAATATCCATGCCAAGTATCTCTTTCCTATAGGAATCTACATTTTCTCTCTTCTCTTAACTACAAGTTTTGCTTCTTCATAAACCATAAATATCTCTCCTAGCTCTCCTCTAATCCCTTAAATAATTTGATTGTTAGGTTTAGTGAATGTCATTAATTTGGTTTATAGACTGAAAGAGTGGTTTATTAATAATTTGAAGAGAAAAAAAGGTAAATTTTATTTTTCATCAGTTGAGATGCACACTAAGTTAACTAGCATGACTTAAGGCTAGTTCTTCCTGGGATAATATTAAAAATACGCCTTGAATAAAAAATAATGCTAGTTAACCTCATCTTTTGAAAATATTAGCTATTAAATCTTTAGTCCAAAGGCGGTTTTCATCCAAAAGGAAAATAGTTTTGTCACAAAAGTAAAGTGGTTTTAATAATCTAGTTTTAATAATAATTGTCTGACTAATTTCAGTGATATAAAGAAAAAGACCTCATTACTCTACAATATTTTAGAAAAAAAATGCTATATGACTCCATTTTTAGAACCTTTTATTTTAGGTCTCTCCTAGAAATTTATTTATTATAAAATTTTAAAAATTTGATATCAATCAAAGAATACGATCGTTAAGACTTCTCGAAATCAAATGTTATATATGCAATCCGAATATCTATATCAATGATGAATTTAGAGAAATCTACTAACGGTACATGCTAATAAATATATATTGAAATTTAAAATCAATAAGCTTTTTGGTAGGTATGAAGTTAAGATATTTTCAAAAAATTCTTCAAAGGTCATCTAGTGGCGAAAGTTCTTTTTGTAATTCTGTTTTGGAATAATTTAGCTGGTGAAAGTTGATATACTATGAATATGATTTCATATACTTTCTTTTGAAGGGTAAAGATTGTGGACTTGGACCAACGTTATGGATAAGGTTACTGATAGACTAAGAAAGAAACAATATTAGTAAATATATAATTAACCATGTTTTTTTTAATCAATGAATTAAAAATTAAACGGATATCCAAAGAACCCATAATAAAATTTTAGTTGACCACAGGTCGTCCTATAGTAGATTCAAATTTGGAACGTGAATTCTATGGCATGGACCTTCCCAGAAACTGTCCATTTTATCCGTCAGAGAATTCCTACGGGCTACGTGTTCTTTTGTTTGTTTTCTTTGGAAAAGAAAAATGATTCCTAGTACTCGTTGATGTCGGTTTCCTGCGAGATTAATTATGTACGGTAAATGATGATGGATCTCTGCATGTTTTTATTTCCATGCCAACCACGACTTAGCATTATGGTATATTTTCATATATATATATATATATATATTTGAAATACTATATTTTCATATTTTACCTGCAAGTCAAAGCGGATAAAGTTCCTTTGTATGTTTATTATGGTTGGTCCATGTTTTTAAAAATGTGGACCACAAACACACCTGATAGTTTTCACATTAAATGATACTTATCAAAATTAAGGTAGTCTCTTTTAGAAACCTTCACTGAATAACACTTGTCCAGGAACTATAAATGATTAATATCTTTTCTGGCCATGTGTCTCTGTCTCTGGCCGTGTAATAAGGCTGAAAATTCATGTTCAAGATATTTCAAAGGAAACGCGTCAGTTTAAGCACCAATTCCATTCATCATTGGTATGAAAATATTTTCATAACACCTTTCAATATGATTAATTAGTTTTGATTGAAGATATCACTAATTCAATATAATAATGATTCAAATTCGGATTTTTTCTATCATATTTGATATCTTAAAAAAATATATATGATTTGATAATGGAGAGCACATGCTCAATCTGATAATTTTTCAAGTTCAAGTCTTTACACCACAAATGACTTTTTAAGAAAAATTATCATAATAAAAACAATACTGATAATTTCAAATTTTTTGTTGTCTCTATCAAATAATAACATTTTAATAATTTAGAATAATTTTTTTCAAAAAAAAACAACGAGTAGTGAAAGAAGTGTTCATATTTTGCTGTTGGAATGAAAAGATTAAAAGATAATAATTAGAAATGTATTGCATTATTACTACTAAAATGTAACACAAACTTATTTTGATAAATAAAAGAAAATTATATTTATTTTACTTAAGGCATTTAATAAGCTATATTTGCTGATGATTCAATATGATCCATCAATGTATTTATGTAAATTTTATTCTATATAATATATAAAAGATCTCGTTTTTTTTAATATATTTGAGAAAAATTAGAAAAACAAATAAACAATTTGCAAATAAAAAAACAACATAATTAAATCAAGAACTTCATTAGTTTGCTTATTGCTCACGTCTAGTTCTAGTACAACATAAAATACTTTCTATCGCAATAAAATTCACATTCTGTTGTAACATTTGACAGTCCGATAATGTACAAAATCTGAATTTACTCAAACAGTATCACATGTTATATGATGTCAATACCTATACATTAATAATAGCAATAAAAATATGATCAATTATCTATATCAATTTCAAAATTTAGTCAGATTAAGGATTTAAGGGAAAAAAACAATCTGTTAATTTACGTGACAAATAAGGTTGACAAACACATTATCCAAGATAGGACCAGTCTAACCAAAACACATTAAATCGATCGACGTCATATTCACTTCACAAGTGATGACTGAGGGCAAAACCTCCACACCAGGCCGTACGAGTGGGCAATAAGGGTGGATACGTGCCGCCTTCAGTTGGGTTCAGGTTTGACAAACTCAGTTTTTGTTGGCCTACATTTTGAAGAACTATCTCTCCAAAGTTCGCAAAAGAAAGTGGGAAAGGGTTTGTAAATTTTCAAGGAAAACACAAGGAAAAAAGCTTGTCGATCAGAATCTAATAAATGCATGACAACGTGTTTGATGACTAATGTGATAACCATTCAAGCAGATGCAGTATATTTAATAAAATGAATATAAACTGGTCATGCTTTTCAGATGAGGGATAAAAGAAGGCACTGGTTATGGAATTTTAAGAGAAAAGCGTTTCGAAAGCATTTAATAGTTTTTATTTGGAATCAGGATCTTCTATTTCTAAACTGGTCAATGTTTTAGTTTTCACCTTTTTGACATAACTGGGTCATTGTTAATGGAGATCGAAATGTTCGATCAGAAAGTTCCCCACATTATATTGCATTATTTTTAGGGAGATTTATTGATTTTACCCAAATCAAAATAAAAAATTTGTTTTTACCCAGCAATTTAAAAAAATTTGATTTTAACCTCCCAAACAAACTATTTCCATTGTATACCCAAGATTACCAAAATACCCTTAAGTTAAAATCACTAAAATACCCAAATATGAAATTATCAAAATACCCTTAAGTTAAAATGACTAAAATGTCCAAATATGAAATTACGAAAATAACCTTCTTCCTTCTCCTACCAATAGCCTCCCTTCTCCATCTTGTTCTCCATTGCAGCTGAAAATTTCGAAAATTAGGAAGATTTTTGAGATCCATTGCAGCTGAAAAACAATTATTGAGGGGATTAGTCATTCGAGCTTCTTCAACCATTGAAGTTTTTGGATCCATTGAAGGTTTACACCATTGAAGGTTTTGAAGATTCTTCTTCCATTTGAGTTTGAAAGGTAATGTATGAGTTTTTTTGGTTGGTTTTTAGGTTGTTTTGTTGATTTTGCTAGCTAAAAGACTATAAGAATTATTTGGTTGTGAGATCTAAATGTTTATGAAATCTGCGAAATCTGCGACGAAATCGGTTTTTCGTGATCGATAATCGGTTTTCCACTCTATGAGATCGGTTTTTCAGAGCCCCGGTTACTGAAAAACCGATCCCGGTTTTCCCCGGTTTTTCAGTGGACTGAAAAACCGATCCGGTTTTTCAGTCCACTGGAAAATCGGTTTTTCAGTGGATGAAAAACCGATCGGTTTTTCATCCACTGAAAAACCGATCTACCTGAAAAACCGGGCTGAAAAACCGACGGGTTTTTCAGTGACTGAAAAACCGATCCCGATTTCCAGTGGCTGAAAAACCGAAACCGAATTAAGGTTTTTGAGAGAATGAAAAACCGATCACTTCACTGGAAAACCGAATTTAACACATTTTTAATGATTTTTTTATATGTTTGTGTTGCTATGTATTGAATATGATTCGATATGATTATATTTTGTAATATTACCCTATTGAAATGAGATTTAATTATCATTTGATTTGAATGTTGCAGGAATGGCTCAAGAGACCGTTGTAATCAATTTTGACGGAGAGTGGAATGGATGTAATTACATTGGAGGGGAGTCGATCATGTGTGGAGTCCACAAAAATAGTAGTTTTTCATCATTGGTGGATGTTGTATACAGAGAGGCTGCTATTGATAGAAGAAGGTGGGAAATCCGTATATATTATTTACTACAAAGTACAACAAATGGTCAGGTTAAAAAGATACGTATCATGTCCAATCTTGGTGTTGTTGGTTTGATGGCGATAAAAAATATTGATGTTAAAGAGATTTATATCGATAAGATTGCCAGAGATTTTGGAGCTGGGGTTAGTAGGCGTACTGTACGTCCATTTGTCACTGATTCAATTCCAGGCATAAGACATGACGAGGCAAATACGGATAGACCAGTAAATCCACATATGGTTGAAAATCATTTTTATCTGACTTCAGGCATTGGGAGCAATCAAGTTGATACTTCTATCACCCCATTTACATCTGTTGAAAGTCCCATTCGTGATGTTAATGATGACTATACGAATTATGGTATTGATGATGAAGATGAGACACAGATGATAATGGTGATGGAATACAAGATAGTGATGAAGAGCAAACCGGAGATAGTGATGAAGAGGAAACTTGATTTGATGATGTCGCAGAAGAAGAAGAGTTTCCAGAAATAAGATTTTCAGGTTTACAATTTCAGAACAATCCTTCACAACCATACTGGATTGTTCCTGGTGTAGAATTGGGGGACATTGAAGCTTCTTCAAGCGCTACGTCAACCGTCTACCAACGTGGTACGTTGTATAAAGGAGCATTCTTTACTAGTAAAGAAGAAATGACTATAGCTATTGGCAAATATGCTCTGAAAGCTAAGTTTGAATATCGGGTTAGACGTTCGGACACGGAGCGATTTGAAGCCGGTTGTAAAGATAAAACTTGTAGCTTTAGTGTTCGTGCAAGATGCAGAAAGGGTTGTTCAATGTGGTTTGTGTTGAATTATGTAGCGGAACACACGTGTTGTCAAACAGCCATGGAATCACATATGAAGAGTGTGAAGGCTATTGTGATCGGAAAATTGTATGCAGGAAAGGTGGGAAGAGATATTTATACACCTAATCGTTTGGTTGGAGAAATGCTAGAGCAATATGGAGTGCAAATCTTATATAGTAAAGCTTGGAAGGCTTTACAATATGCAAAGAAACTAGCATATGGGCAAGCGGATGAATCATATCAACAACTTCCGTCCTACTTTGAGATGTTAAAACTTTCAAACCCCGGCACAATGACAACAATTAAGACAGATGAAAACAATCGATTCTTGTATTCCTTCGTTGCACTTGGAGCTTCTATTGAGGGTTTTCGGTTTTACATGAGACCGGTTGTTGCTATTGATGCCACTCATTTGAAAGGTGAATATAAAGGGGTGATTTTTTTGCTGCGTGCAAAGATGGGTCGGAGATGATTTATCCCATCGCCTTTGGATTTGCTGACGGAGAGTCAGACAATTCGTGGACTTGGTTCCTAAAAAGGTTGAGAAGAGCAATCGGGGTGTCAGAAGAGTTGGTGATCGTATCGGATCGTCATAAGAGCATATCGAATGGGATGAAAGCAGCTTTTCCTGAAGTCCCACATGTGTTATGTTTTTTCCACTTGTGGCAAAACCTTAAGCAACAGTGTAAAAAGCGTTCAGATGTGGAAAATGCATTTTACAATGCAACATACTGTTATGTGCCTGATGAATGCAACAGAATATGGGAAGAAATGCGTGCATTGCATCCGGCCACACATGGAGCTTTGGTTAAGGCTGGAGTGAGCAGGTGGTCACGAGCACATTGTCCAAGAAGAAGATATGAAATGATGACTACCAACATTGCAGAGTCGCTTAACAATTGCATGATGCAAGCACGTCGTTTGCCAATAACAACTGCACATGAATATGTAAGAAATGTATTGCAGAGATGGTTTAATAATAGACGTGTTGCTGCTGAGAAGCTCACAACGTATGTTACTACCGCAGCATACGATCGTATCATGTTGGCAAAAGATTTATCCACGGAAGGTAGCGTATATCCCATTGCAGAACTGTATCATTACAGTGTCATACATTATAGCAAAGGAGATGCGATGGTTGACATTCAACAGCACACATGTACGTGTAAGCAGTGGAACCTTGATCAGTTGCCATGTGTTCATGCATGTGCTGTGGCCAGGTATGGTAATTATACAGATTGTATTTTTAGTATTTCATGTCATAGCATAACACTTAAATTGTTGATTGTTGATACATGTCAGGTTCAAGGGCATCAGTTGTGATACACTTTGCAGTCAGTACTATAGCGTGGAGTGGCTAAAAAGCTGCATATGCACGTCCGATTAATCCCGTCCCTAAATTGGCCAGTTGGAATGTTTCTGCGGAAGTTAGAAGTATGGTTGTATTACCACCGAAAGGTAAAAGACAAGCAGGTAGGCCGAAGGAGGTTCGGATTCCCTCAGCTGAGGAGGATCCTCGTCGAAAAAGTGTGGAAGATGTGGTCAAAGGGGACACAACCGTCTTCGTTGCCCTAACCCCCCAACTTCTATCATTGAAGGGACAAGCGCAGAAGTGGATGCGGATGTTGGAACGAGTTCAAATGCTACTGAAAATGAGCCACGTTCTCGAAGATGTCGCTTGTGTCATGAGACTGGACACAACCAACGTCGATGTGTATTACGGTTTCCTACTCCCGATCCACAAATGGCTACTGACGGAAATGATGAGTAGCAATTGATTGACATTTTGTTTATGCATGTTTTATGTAAACGTTTTTATATTAATTACTCAATTATGTATTAATACAGCTGTATAAATTATTATTCCATGTGTACTGTTTTTGACTCATTTCATATCATCTCGGAACCATCAAAATCGGTTTTCATGGGGCCTGGAAAACCGGTACCGGTTTTTCAGATATGGTGAAAAACCGATCAAGTTGCCTTTCGTTTCCCCAACGTAAAGGTATGTCGATCGGTTTTTGAGTAACTCTGAAAAACCGATATCAGTTTTCCATGCCTCCTCGAAAACCGATCCACTGCCACCACATTTTCAAGCACGCCAAGTGTGGATCGGTTTTTAAGGGTTCCTCAAAAACCGGTATCGGTTTTTCATGTACTCTTAAAAACCGGTTTTTACTTGGGTTGATTTTATTTCTATTTGTATGTTCATTTTATTTCCCTTATATGATTATTTATATAATTTATATTTAAATATATTATATAGATTAGGGAGCGTATAATTTTATTACAAACTATATCATTATTTTAAAAACGTTATATATTAATTTTATCATTTATTAATATTCATATAATATTAGTAATTAATATATATACCTTTACTATAATATGTGTTATCTTGATATATCATATTAATATGGTTAATATTTTTCATATCATTTTACAATTATTATAACTATAATCCTAATATTAATATAACTTATATGGATGTAATATTAATAATATATATAATACACATGTAGATATAATAATATAATGTTAATCTAATAT
>CM034461.1:6342267-6353112 GCA_019925255.1 Litchi chinensis
TATTAACATATATTAACATTAGATTAACATTTTATTAACATTATAATAATATTTTATTAACATTAGATTAACATTATATTAATATTATATTAACATATATTAAACATTATATTAACATTATATATAACATATATTAACATATAATAATATTTATTAACATTATATTATTAACATATATTAACATTATATTAACATATTATATTATATTAACATTATGTTATTAACTATAATGTTTAATTATAATGTTTTGTTGACAATTTAAAAATATAGAATGCAATACCATCAAATAAATAATGAATACTAATAAAAGAATAATTAAATTTATTTATATACCACATCTCCATCAGTGTCTACAAACCATTTTCCAAAATTATTAACTTTATACATAGGCTTTGAGCACATATATATGTCTCTGGCCATCTCGGACCTTAGTGCGATGACATCTGCAACGGTCTCATGTTTTCTTGATTTCCATGTACTCGTTCTCCGCTGCACAATGTCACGTACGTACATGGCCACATATGCTCCGCAGCTGGTCCTGTATATATCATAATATATAAACTATATCATCAAGATAATAATATAAACATATATTAACATTAACATAATTAAATATCATAATATATAAACTATATATAATAATTAAGCTATAATTATATATTAATGTTAATCATAACCATATATTAACATTATATTAATTTATGTTTATGTTAATATATTAACATAAAGATAATTAAATATTAAATATCATTAATATATATAAACTTACTCACCCATCAGGTTACTGAGGCACAGTTGCTTGTTTAAGACGCTGAAGTCTCCACCGGCGATCCACGGGTGGCATACGTACCGGTGTCTGCTCATAAAATCCCAGGAGACGCAATAAAATAGACATCAAACATACCAGCGGCTCAAGTGGCTCTCGTCGATAGGCTATGTCAACCCTTGCCAAGGGATCATACATTATGATTCTTTACTCTCTAATGCGCACATCACAAAGGACCCAGTGTTGTTGATTCAAGCTACACGGTAGTAACACATGCATTTCAAAACGTTAGTATTATAGGACTAGAAGGGATATTCATATAATAAATATTAACGTTCGAACTACACTTACACTATCAATCTTCTACCACGGGACTGCTGCGTCTATAAGCCCACGACCGTACGCAAGCATATCTGGGGGTACATCAGCTGTAATTGGATCAAATGTTCTTTGTTTGCTGGTGTAATGCGCCCTATAATGCGCTGTCATCATTGCCTGCAATAATATATATAAAAAATGTTAAAACCAATCAACCGAACGTAATATGAAATTATAAATGCATAACTAACTTAAATGTAAATACTTACAAACAAAGAACTGCCATGGACAGCGTATGTCTGATCTTCCATCTCATTCCACCCTTTTTTTCTTAGGCACATCAAATAAGAATCGATGTGCTCATTTGTCAACCACTCGTTCACATCCTCGAGGGTGACCAATGTGGTTGGTATCACAGCATACCCAAACGATCAATCGAACGCCTACAATTCAAAAAAAAAGTATTAAACATTATTATATATTTTCTTACATTACAAATAAGGATACAAAAATTAGAAACGTTTTTTTTTTTTGTTTAAATATACCTGAGATCCAATGTGGTTGCCGCTTTATATTCATTATAGACCACTTCTACAGGGTCTATAGACTCTACCACCTCCTGCTGCTGCTGTTGGACCACTTTCTTTTTCTTTTTCGCTGGCCCCGGATCCGTGTACGGTGTCCGTAGAGGTGTTGCTGGCTTTGTCTTTCGTTTGCCCCGTTTGTCCTGCAGTTGTAAGTAAATTCAACACATGTATAAATTTAATATAACCAATTATATTTCAGAATGCAATACAATAGGGATACAAAGTCTACCCGGTCATGCTCACGATCAGTGTCTGCAGCTGATACACCTCCTAAGATCATGTGGGAGTGGTCACCCTGCTCCTCCTCCTGCTGGGGTGACTGCTGAGGTGGCTGCTGGTCACCTTGCTCCTCCTCCTGCTGGGGTGACCGATGAGGTGGCTGCTGGTCACCCTGCTCCTCCTCCTACTGGGGTGACCGATGAGGTGGCTGCTGGTCACCCTGCTGCTCCTCCTGATAGGGTGACCGATGAGGTGGCTGATGATCACCCTACTCCTCCTCCTGCTGGGGTGACTCCTGAGGTGGCTGCTGGTCACCCTGCTCCTCCTCCTGATGGGGTGACCGATGAGGTGGCTGATGATCACCCTGCTCCTCCTCCTGCTGGGGCGACTGCTGAGGTGGCTGCTGGTCACCCTGCTCCTCCTCCTGCTGGGGTGACCGATGAGGTGGCTGCTGGTCACCCTGCTCCTCCTCCTGATGGGGTGACCGATGAGGTGGCTGCTGGTCACCCTGCTCTTCCTCCTGCTGGGGTGACTGCTGAGGTGGCTACTGGTCACCCTGCTCCTCCTCCTGCTGGGGTGACCGATAAGGTGGCTGCTGGTCACCCTGCTCCTCCTCCTGCTGGGGTGATCGATGAGGTGGCTGCTGATCACCCTCATCCTCCTCATGAATGGCTGACTGGCCTACATCAATAGGCGACTGACGGACACCCTCGCCCTGCTGTGGTGGTGGTGGTGATGGGTAATACATGTGAAAGCTCCTACCATCATCATCATCATCGTCATCGTCGTCGTCTGGATCATGCCTAGCAACCGGAGGCCTGGGAATATGTAAATGCTCTTCCACCCGTCTCAGCCTACTATCTATCTCCTTTACCATTTGAAAGGTTGCCTTTTGCCTCCTATCCATTTTACTTAACTTCTTATGGGTTGTCTTCTGTAAATCCACAATAAACTCAAACAACCGCTTCACCTGTTTCATAGAATCATAAATATATATCATTTTACATACTACCCTTAATTTTAAAAAAATTTGGCAGAGTTTCCCCTGTTTTTTGAGTATCCAAGAAAATACAACCTGCATATTTAAACAAATTACACTTCGTCTATCATATTTAGAGACTCCGTCTCTTTTTCACACTCCGTACTACTACATAACATGTCCACATCTTTTGCATTTACTACAATTGAAATTGATTAAATAATTTTATTATATAAATAGAATATTTGTACCTCATAATCTACGTGCTGTACATCATGTGCCTTCTTTGTCCGAAACTCTGATAAGGTATCCGATGATTCTGATTGCACGCTTCGGACGTCTTTAAGTGGCTGATCGTCACCCTCCACCTCATCATCATCCTCTCCTCCACCTCCTCATCATCATCCTCTCCCTCCACCTCATCATCATCCTCTCCCTCCACCTCCTCATCATCATCCTCTCCCTCCACCTCATCATCAACCTCTATCTCAACCTCATCCCCTACACCATCATCATGGTCATCATCATCGTCATCATCATCATCATCATCATCATCACTCCCCCCGCCGCCATATTTATGTACTTCATCATGAACTATATGATTCGGATTAAATGATTTCCAATAATCCATCTCCCTCTCGGCATCAGTAGGCTCCAAGGTTTGCTGAATGCCAACTATCTGCATTATATCAATATATTTAGTTATACTACAATTATATACTTAATATAAATAACAAACAAATAATTGACACAAATTTAGGTTATGTTTGCCACTTACGGGGGGGAAATCATCTAGGCTGTGTATATTTGTGGGTGTTCTCTTCAGTGATCGTCTCATACATCTTGGTAGATCGCTTTCCGGGTTCTTGATCTTTTTTGATATCTTCTCCCGTAACACTGGGAACAACTCCACTAACCACCACTATAATGTAACAATGATTAAACAAAAAACATACATATAATTAGTAATGGTCAGATAATATATAATGCAAAATTGATTAAAACATACATATAACCATATATAGTTAATGTAATAGAAGGAAACAATAAATATTGAAAGTATTAGTTATACCTGAAATGCTAACACATAGCCATAAATATTAATGGTCTTTGGGGGATTTCTGACCCGCTCTTCATTAAGTGCCTTGTCGAGACAGTATAACAAGACACTATAGCATAATGTGCCCCAAGGGAATGTCTTCCATCTCTCTGTACTCTCAATGAGGACCCACATAAATGGATAAATGCTAACTCTATCATCCAGTCCCATAAATAGATGGAAAACAATCCCTACATTCGCCAACTTTAACAGATCATTATCATCTATCGGATCCTGTCCTGCACGGTCTCCCTCCCCTCTATCACTTCTTGCCTCAAGAAATCTGACCAACTCCCTCACCTCCGGCGACACTCCATTAAACATTCGCCCTAGGAGACCGTTTGGCTCATTTGGAGCTATTTTGAAGATTTTACTGTCGATGCCCCCAAAAGGAAGTCCGGTCACCAATAGAAACTTTTGTTTCCCAAACCTATAGTTTCTCTCCCCAATTTCAAACCACCTCTCATCACGGCGTGCATCCACTACATTTATCTCTCTAGCAAGCACCCACAAAATCATAGAACCAGCAGTCGTATGATTAGTTATCCTCAAAATATGTCCGAACGGACATTCTGCTATGAACCGATCGTATAGGTTTCTTCTTTTAATAACGGCAATTATCCTAATAATCAATCTTTGACCAATGTGTGTGTTCCCGCTCGTATGTCTGTCAATTGTGTGTGAACTATATTTATAGTCGAAATCCATCTGTAGGAAAGAAAAACAGGAAAGAAATCATCAGTAGCAGAATCGGTTTTTGAACTGAATCGATTTTTGAAGGCATCTGAAAAACCGGTTAATGAAATTAATCGGTTTTTGAAGGCATCTGAAAAACCGGTTAATGAAATCCATCGGTTTTTCACTAAGGTTTTCCACGATCGGTTTTTGAGATCGGTTTTCCACTTCGGTTTTCCACCATCGGTTATTCATTTCGATTTTCCACTTCTGTTTTTCATTTGTTACCGAAATGAATAACCGATTGTGGAAAACCGATCGTCGAAAACCGATCGTGGAAAACCGAAATGAATAACCGATTGTGGAAAACCGATCTCGAAAACCGATCGTGGAAAACCGATCTCAAAAATCGATCCGATGCCGACAACTCTTCTCTCGTCGGAATCGACCATTTTCAATACAAACACGACCAAACACACTAAATCCAACCTATTCTAAACCTAATCATCCTAAACTAACATCCATAACACAAACACACATATCAAAATACCAAATCTCAATCAAAACATACAACAAACATATCAAAATCTAACATTCACACTTTCTGCAGGTTCGCCGACGGTAGGAGCTGCTCGGGGAAGGTCGGCAACGTCGCGGTGGTGGCCGGAAACGTCGCGGGGAAGTCGGGTCTAGATCGAGTTCGGGTTTCGCAAAAACCGGTTGGTTTTGAGTGAGAAATCGATGGACTGTGGCTGTAGTCCATCGGTTTTGAGGTATATATATGGGGGGGCTTATTCGTAATTTCACCATTCGGTTTTTCGTAAATTTTAAACTGTTCAGGGTTTTTTTGTAAAAATGTCCAGGGGTATTTTGGACAATTTGGGTATATCAAGCAATATATTTGTTTGAGGGGTTAAAAACAATTTTTTTAAAAATAATGGGTAAAAACAAATTTTACCCTTTTTAAATGAGTATTTTCTACAATTTCCACTTATTTTTATTTTACCATAATATAGTTCGGCATATGTCACTTCATTAATACCAATATTGCATTGTGATGCCATAATGAGTTTATTAAACAGACACCCTTACCCTCTTCATGATCTCATATGCATTTGACTTTCGAAATGACAAAACTAAAAATTTCCTTTTTTATATATTTAATGAGAAAATTATATAATTATAAAATTAAAAAAAAGAAAAAAAAAAAGATATCTCCACCGTGGTGGAGATGACTTCCACCAACACTAGAGGAGGGGGGACTCACATTCCATGTTACTATTAATTTGCAAATACTGCGGAAATAACATGCTTCTGCATGCACCATTTTGTGTTCGTTGGTTATTCATGAGTTAAAAGTATTACAGTGTGGATGCATCAATTACACACACAATCTATTTCTTGAATAGTCTAATCTATTTAATAGGTGAGAATACGAGACAAGACATGCATCTAGAATCATAATATGCAGTGTGAGAATGATTTATTCTTTTCAAAGGTAAATGTAAACAGGTTCTTTTTAAAGAAATGCTAGCTGTTAGCAGATATGCCGCCATTGTATATAGTTTTATAGGAAAGAATGACTCATTTAGGTAGGTAATGTCTGCTGATAAGATTGAACGTGTCAAGTGGGGATTAATATTAATGTCATTTGTGAGAAATTAGAGAACTATTAGTGGTCGTTCATTTTATATATGATTTTTCAAGAACAATAAACGGAGTAAGCAATGGTCCCAAATTAACGAGTACAGTCGTCAGTTCAATGCAAGTGTTTTGCTGCGAAGCTTCGCGTATTGCAATCAACAATTTTCTAACACCAAACTACAACTAATAATTCCAAATCTATCATATGAGACAGAAAAAGATTCCCACTGTATGGGAATTCCAGTTGTCTCAATCTCATCGTTCAATAATATTGTTTCCGACGTTTGTGTCTATTGATTTCGTATGGAACTGAAATCCATATAAGAATTTGCTTGTAAAATATAAACTTGCAAGGAGGACAATTATTAATGATATGATTTTTTTAGTATAATTGTAACATTTTCTTAATCTACTAACATTATTGGTCAAAGATAAGCTTGCAATAAGAAGAGACATCTCCTCAAACATGATGGTAAATACACATGGTACAACTTGAACCTCGATCATAAACGCAAAAGGGAAGTACATTAACTATACTTAAAATAATTTCCAGATGTGCTACTTTAAAATTACCAAGGAGTTTCCTATTTAGGTCCTATTATGAGTAAATTCTGATCTGCAAAAATGGGCTAATAAAAGCCCAATTAACTGACCCAAAAGGTTGATCCAATAGACAAAATCCAAGATTCAAGGAATCAGCTTTCAGCTAGCTAGACATCTAGCTCACAAGATTCAACTCTCAAACCTCAGGTCGCAGCTCGTTATGCAAATAAAACCCAACTGTCGGCTCTTATGCGAGCTAAGCATCCAACTCGCAGGTCTCAGCTAGCTCAGCCTCCAGCTCTCAGCTCTCGTACCAGCGAGCTCCATGCTATTCTAGATCCTGAGGAGCAATTAATGCAGTATGACTATGACAGAGTTGTTAGTCAATGTAATAAATGCTATGTCAGAGTAGTTGATTTCTTTATGTGTACATCACTCAAGTGTAATCCCTCTTCCTCTATAAATAGGAGGGGGAAATTCATTGTAAAGAAAGAGAGAAGATTTTTTAGAATTACAGTCACTCTGAAAAAATATATTGAGAGTGACCCGTGGATATAAGCACCATTGTCGAACCACATTAAAATCTATGTGCAAATCTTTTGTTCTTCATCTCTCCTCTCTTTGGTGTACTTTGTGATTGCAGGTATTAGGCTTGAGATCTTCCATCTACCGTTTTCGAATGGCAACAGGTCCTTTTTTTAATTCTAAATTGACACCTAATGAATCAGACTCATTAAAATTTGTCAAGATTAATCCCTAATTATATGGCTCAAAAATAATTTTAATGTTTTGAAATAATTGGTTTGATTGTTGAGCTTAATTATATTTGCATTAAACAACTCTTGTTATCAAATATGCTATAATATATTTTAGTTGTTGTGAGTATATTTAGGGCTGTATAAATGGGCTGGTGAAAGTCCAACTGATTCAATGGATAAACGCTCAGTTCATTAACGTCTAGCTCGCAGAAATTAACTTTTAGTTCGCTGCTATAGTTCTTAGGCCACTGATCAACCATGGCCAAGGCTGCTTTGTGCTCAGCTCTAGATCGTCTAGAACGAGGTCCAACTTATAGCTCGAAGTGTTCATTAAAAGAATTTTTCTAGAAAGACAATAGTTTAAATTGAGAAAGAGTCAACTACCAGAATTGGAAGTAAAATCAAACTTCTATTTCGGTGAAATCTATCATAAAATTGATGGACACAAGTTTTAGAAGTATAATTAATGTAGAATTCTTTCCTATTATTATTGTACTCAAATTGTAACATCTCACACTATAAATAGAGATTGAAAATTTATTATAGGCAATAATTAATAAGATACTGTGACTCTGCCAAAATGACCAGAGAAACAATCGTAGACGTAGACATTTTTTTTGGCCGAACCATGTAAAAACCACGTAAAATATCTCTTTGCATTTGCTATTGTTTATCTTCTCTTTCTTTTGTCTTTGCTTCTGTTTTGTTTTATTTACAGTATTGGGTCAAAAACTTAAGTCGACTAAATTTAGACGTCAACATTAGTTGAATTAACTCTCAAGTGGATAAATGAAATTAATCCTGAATCATGTTATAGATACTATACTCTATACCAATAATAACATATTTAATTATTCATATCAAAATCCAATTAAATGATTTAAATATTGGGCGACTACGTACATGCAATATGTTTATATAACATATTAGATGAATCGATTAATATTTTATCAGAATATTGATTTAGTAGTATTTATAATTCTTTTTTTTTTTTTTTTTATCTTATTCCATAAAATTCAGTTTGACGTGACTTGATCATGTCAAAAAAATTCCAACCCTTACGTCTCACACATAAGACTTCGACACGTGGTTTTTTGTTGAGTTGGGTTTGGAGGATCAACAACAAAGGTTATATATTCCTATAAGCCGACAATGACTTTGAGGTAGCTTCTTTTTTCGAGGAACGACTTTGAGCCTTTGAGGTACTGGTTTATGTTCAATGCGCATAAAAGAAAGCTGAAAAGGCTCAGTAGTTTGAATGAGAACAATTTTGAAACAAGAACTTTACGAGTTCAATGCGCATAAAAGAAAGCTGAAAAGGCTTACCAGTTGACATCCAAATACATCTCCAATAATCCATTTAGCAAATAAAATAGACTAATTTAAAATTTGGAACTTTATAATATAGCGAAGCATGAAAAAATATATATTTTCTTGTTTTCTCTGTTTAGTATTAGATGGTTTTTTGTCCCTTCTAATTTTTGGATAAAAAATCTTCATTTTTAGCATATCTAGGTGCATACCTTTCAATTAATAAAGTTTTATTGTCTTGTAGAAATTCACCGAGTATAATTATATTTAATTTAATCTATCAGAACATAAATCATGACTATGTCTCTATATATATTAATGATTGAAAAAATGAATAAAAAATATATTTATTCTTTAAATACATTGTTGTGGGTACATTTGTGACCATGTAAGTGGGCTGATGAAAGCCCAAGGAATGGATGCAACTGATTAACTCAGTAAACAAAGGCCCAGTTCACCCAGCTCGAAGGAATGGGCTCTCAGCTCGCAGGAATAAACTCTCAGCTCGCTATTCTTAAGTCGCTGATAAACTTGGATCCACTTTCAACTCACGAGACTGATGTGTCAGCTCGCCCGAGCTCGTGTCAGATAATCTTCTAGTAGCTGATCCCTCGGATTAATGCTTTCCGATCTGGTGCCAATGAGACTTAGGTAATCCCGGATCCTGAGAAGCATTTAATGCAGATATGGCCATATAAGAACAATCAATGCAGGAGCAGTTAATGCAGTATAACTATGTCAGAGTGGTTGATATGATGATTGCTCTTTAACGTGTGCTACACTCAAGTTGTAAATCTTTCACTATAAATAGGGATAAAATTATTTGTAAAAGGGAGAGCTTTGAGTGATATTATCACTTTGCCAAAATATATTCAGAGTGGCCCGTGGACGTAGGAATCATTACCGAACCACGTAAAAATCTCTTGTTCTTTCTCTTTTTCTCTTTGGTCTGTTTTGTTTCTCATTAATTGCAGGTATTGAGCTTAGAACCCCCGGTCGACCCAAAATCAACGTCGACATATATTAAAAAAATATCTTAATATTTTAAAGAATAAATAAAGATTTTATATTTAATTTTTGATTTCTTAGTATATGTTTTAAAGATACTTTAAAAGAATCATAATTAATAAAAAAAAAAGGAAGGTAAATAATTTTGATAGAAGTTATTGATGTTACTCTCTCTTATATGCATTTTTCGGACTCATCAAATAGGTTGGTAAAAGTCTGATAAAGCCCAGCTGAGGTCCAATAGAAGGCCCAATAAAGTCAACCCAATATCAAGGCCCATCAGACAAGGCTCATATTTTAACTCCAAGCCCAGTGAGCTCTACAGCTCGTCCCAGCGATTTTCTCAACTCGCAGCAATAAGCTCATCTCACAGCCAGATTGTAGCTCGTTCCATAGTTTGCCTTAGTCATAGCTCGCTTCTCAGCAAGATTCAGCTCGAGGTCGCAAATCGCCATACGCAGTAAGCAGTTCGCTCAGAGTGCAGTTAATGCAATATTTTTCAGAACAGGCAGTTACCTAATTTGATTATGATTCTCTCATCAGATATGGAAATTAATTCAACTTTAAACTCAGTCAATGATTATCTCTGATTTTATGGAGTAGTTTCCTGATTTCACTCCAACTGATTAGGAAGTGTAATTAATTCATGATTCTCTTCCTATTTTATTGTTACTAGATCTGTAACAACTCTTCCCCTATAAATAGGGGTTAAAATCATTGTAACAGGACACACTGAAAATAATATACTGTCACTCTGCAGATTTTAGAGAGAGACAGCCGTGGACGTAGACGCACTTGCTGAACAATGTTAAAAATCCTTTGTTTTCCTGTTTTGTTTAGAGTTCTTTGCTATATTTTTCTTGATTTTCGTGTTTTCTCACATTGATTACAGGTATTGGGCATTGAATACTCGTCGACTGAATTTCAACGTCGACACT
>CM034461.1:7739850-7815346 GCA_019925255.1 Litchi chinensis
AAAATCAGTTCATAAAATTCACAGCAACTCACAAACCACACAAGTCACAAACAAATCACAACTCACAAGAACTCTCAAATAATTCAGATTTCAGCTACAAAGCAAAGCCTACAATAACTCACAAGCTCAAACTAAAAAGAGAGAAGAAGAAATAACTTACTAACCTGATTTCAGACTTCAGAGGACAAGAACGGAGAAGAGAGGAGGCTGGAATCGGGAATGTGACGAACGCCGGAACTGCAACAGTAGGGTGACTGGACTGTCGGCGTGACTCGCGAGCAGAGGAGAAGAAAGGAGAAGTAGATCGGCGGGCTGGAGTGCTCGACCGCCGGCGTGAGCAGAGAAGAAGAGATGAAATCGGGAATGGAGAACGGAGAAGAGAGGAGGCTGGAATCGGGAATGCGACGAACGCCGGAACTGCAACAGTAGGGTGACTGGACTGTCGGCGTGACTCGTGAGCAGAGGAGAAGAAAGGAGAAGTAGATCGGCGGGCTGGAGTGCTCGACCGCCGGCGTGAGCAGAGAAGAAGAGATGAAAAGTAGATCGGCAGCTGGAAACCTTGAAAAGTCTGGTTTCGGTGGCTGCTGGCGGCCGACGGGCTATTTTCGGCTGCCGGCAAGCTTTTCCGGCGGCTGGGAAAGTGATTTCGGTGGCAAGCTTCACCGGTGAGATGAGAGGAGGAGGAAGGGCTGTTTTCGAGTGAAGAAGAGTGTGTTTTACTGGTTTGACCGATTTTGACCCTTATAAAGGGTCTGTCACGCGAAGGCGCGCCTTCGAGCCTCCTCGCCTAGGCGGAAGAGGCGAGCGCCTAACAGACATAGGCGCGCCTGAGGAGACGCCAGGCGCTGTTCCGGCGCCCAGAGGCGCCTAGAGCCTAGGCGCGCCTTTGACAACTATTGTACCAAAAACTCTTTGTGCCTAAGATATGCTATGTTATCTCAATTATCAATGTTTCATATCATACCCCTTCCAAATGTTCAATTTGATACAGAAGGTTGATGGATGAAATAATTGGTTTATTTTTTTTGTTCTTTTCTGATGGTAAAATTGATCTAGTTGGTAGGACTTCATATGACATATGATTTTGGTAACTTGTGCAATGCTAGTTTTATTAGGAGCAGCTCCATGCCATATTTCGGGTTGGATGTCTTGCAGCTCATTAATTGAAAAATCTGTAAAAGTTTGGCTTCCATTTATCATTGTACTAAGTTCTTATGATTGTTGTGCACGTATATTTATTTTGGTTTTCCTTTCTATGTAGATTTTGATAAGTCGAAATGAAGCTGAAAAATGCTTAATAGAGACATCCATCAACTCTCTTCGCATAAGCCTTAAGGTGACTGACTGTTGATCATTCTTTGGATACCTTTCTATGACAGCTAAATGCTGCAAATAGGCATTGTTATATTCATGTGCTTCAACTCATTTGGATACTGTTGATGTTATATTCTTTAAAACAAGTTGTAGGGATTTTTTATGCTATACTCCATAATAGCGGATTGCTTTTTTCAAATTTCAGTTTGCATTTGGTTCAACCAAATGAAAATATTATATAATGTTGCCTAAGAGAAGCTATTTGTATAGTGTGAAACTGATTTTATTGGAAAAAAGATTCCTAGGTTTCACCGTCATGTCTATCAAGTGTGAATCACACAATTCCTTTTGCAACAAAGCATAGGAATAATTCTCCATCTATAACATTTAAAAACATATTTGACATCCCTGCAAATTTTTTTGAACTTTGATTAAAATTGCAATAGCTTCTTTTTTCCTTCTTATATGCATATCGTTTTCTTTGTATAGGTAAAACAGGCAGATGAACTTGAAAACATTCTAACTAAAAAATTTCTGAGATTTTTGTCAATGAGAGCAGAGGCATTTCAAGTTTTGAGGAGAAAGCCAGTACAGTTATGTGGTTCTGTGTAAGTGAGTTGACATTAGGCATTGCTTCAACTAAATGCTGCTGCTTGATAAAGTAAGTGATTGCCACTTGACCATTCCTCAGAAATCATCATTTTTAAGTTATAAAAGATGCATGCTTACGAATTGATTTCATGATAAAACACCAAAGTTATTCTTATTGTGTTTGATTTGGATGATGCTTAATTGACTGCGTAACTGATGAAATCCTGAATTTTCTTAATGTATTGAGAATAATTATGAATGAATTGATCTTGTGAATGTTGAGTTTTGCTACTGGAAATGCTTATATCCCAGTCTACATTACTTTCTACTTATTTCAATGCTATGCCGGATGTTGGCTATAGTCCTTTATACTGTTGCAGTATAATCTGCTTATTTTAGTTGTCACTTTTGATTTAAAACTTTGTCAAGCAGCCGCATTTAGTTGGCCAAAGTATTCTTAAAGCTTTGACGTACAAATGAATTACTTTCTTCTGCTTTTGATCTAAAATTTTTGTTCATTGGCCATTGTACTGGAGGGTCATGACATCAGCTTTCTTATTACAAACTACCATTGTGAGGACATGCAGAAACACAAGCTCATAGATTTTATTCTGCAGTTTATGGAGGTGAGAATTTTGTTGAAGCCTATCTCACTTGTTTTTTGCCTGCCTGCTAATTAATCATTATTTTTTAACTGATTTTGTTCATATAAAACAAATTTATCAAAATTCTGAATTTTTTAGATTATTTTATGGTTCAACCATATATTTCTTGCATTTCATATACAACATGTAATATCGGTTGAAATTAAATCTTGTTTGTGTGTATAAAATAGTTCCTAACTGGTTATACTGGCATCGGTTAGCCAGTTTTGCTGGTAACTCTAATGCCATTATGCTAGAGATCTTCATAATGAATGAAGGGGATCAAAGGATGACAGGGCCACCACATTGTGAAATTGGTTAATGGATGGAAAAACTGAAATATGGGTGCATCAGTCTCTCTAACCTTTTTTTTTTTAATATATATTTAAATCAGAAGATATAAATCAAGCATTTCTAGATCCTCACTTAATTCTATTTTATTTTTATGTTTTTGGTCTTTATCAGATTCAGAGTTTTGGTTTTGTGATAATGTCTCGTTCAACTCTCTAGGTCTGATATCTCATTACCATCTTCTGGGTTTTCTTTTTGTAACTAGTGATTGTGCTCTGTGGAATCACCTTTTATTGTTCAGACATGTTTCGTCTTCTAGTATATATTATTGCTCAACTGTGGTCAACAAAAGTTTTAAAATGGTAGTTGCAGATAGCTTAATGTACTAGTTTTGGTCAGAGAGCTCCATTTGGGGCCATATGATGGTAAATAGCTTCTATGCAAATTGATTCTATGGCCTAAAAAGGTTTTAGTGTTTGAGTAAATTGCTAGTAGATATTTTTGCTGGCTCACTACTTGTATGTTTTTATGACTTGATAATTAAATTAACACTTACATATTTGTCAACTGTATCTACACTCCTTTAGCCATCCAGTTTGGTGCTTCCTCCTACTTCGCTCTGCTGCTTGATATGTGAAGCAAATGTTTTAGTCTACTGTTTAGATATTGCAATTAGGTACAACATATTGTTACCTTTTGCTCTTTAACAAGGGCGTCAAGTTTTTTCTAATCTATACACCAATTGAACCAATCTCTTCCTTGAATTGCAGGACATAGATAAAGAGATAATTGAATTGAAAATGTCCATGAACACGCGAGGAAGGCTGGTTGCTACTGAGTTTCTAAAGCAATTTACGTGAAGATTACCAAATCCCTGTGATTTTTTTGTTCCAATCTCTTCCAGTCTGTTAATTACACTATGGTTCATCATAGATCTCTACCGTCAAATATATGTTGGTGACTTTTCAAAATGTGTTCTTGGCTCCTTGCAACGCCTATGTACTTTTTGGATGAATTATTGTATAACCTTGCTTTAGGTGTATAAAAATAGTCGGAGATGAAATCAGAGTTGTATATCTTTGGCTGAAAATTAACTATATCATTAGATAATAAGTCTGTTATTAATTTTTTGGGTACATCAAAAGCAAAATTTTTTGGTTTTAAAATGCTTTTGGGGTTTATTTTATAATGTTTAGTGAAATCTAATATGTACTTTTGATGTAAAAAATGGCAGTGTTATTTTTGAAGAAACAGTCTATAAATTATTTTCTTTTTGTAATTTAAGAGACACCTAACCAGTACAATGTTTTTTTGTTTTTTTGGAGATCAAAAGTATAATTTTTTATTAAAATATTAATATTTCACAAAAGAGTAAAATATTAGATATTTCTGTTTTATAATTTAATTTAGGCGTGAGGGTAATTCAATTCAATTGATATACACTATTTATAATATCATTTTACATGTCATAATTGAGTGATATTATAATATTAATTATTGTCGGATATGGCTTAGTGATGATAGCAAAATTTAATTCGATATTAACGTTGCTTCAACATAGTACATGGGTAGTATAAAAAAAAAAGTGAAATTAAATTTACAACTCAAATTGTAATTGTACTATACTCCACCATTAAAGATGCAAACATCTTGATTTTAATTTTATTTTTTTGGTACGATTTGGATTTTTTAATGTTTGATAAAATTTCGTTTTTTTTTTTAAATATTTTCTTACATCAAAGTTATTTGTCAAAATCTGATTAACGGTAATGAGAGGTAGGTTTTTGGACCCTAATAAACGTAATTCATTCACAGCCGTCCGATACAAAAAAAAAAAATAAATAAAAACGATTGTAAAATCGCGAAACTCTCTCTCCGTATAAATATTGGATTATTCAGAAAATGCCACTCTCTTTCAAAGTTGAAACCCTTGCGCTCCACTTTTTCCCTCTTCAATGCGTGGAAACAAGCGCCCTCGCTTCCCTTCCGGAGGCGGCGGCGGCGGGCGGTCTCACCCTCCTCCTCAGCCGCCCCTTCAAGCACAATATAATCCCGATTTTGGCCTCCAAAACCCCAATATTTACTTCCCTAACCCCGTCGTCCAACTCCTTCACAGCCTAAACCCTAATTTTCTTCTACAAAACCCTAATTTAATATATAATCAGTTTCCTCCCAATCCAGATACTCTCCAACCGCAAGCTCAGACTCATTTGACTCCGACGCAGAGCGAGCAGTTTCCTCGTAATCCGACTGGTCACCGACAGCAAGCTCAGCCTCCGACTCAGACTAAGAACTCACCTAAACCTCAGAAAACGAAAAAGGAGCTTTTGGAGAGAATTGAACATACAGTTGTTAAAGCAAGGAATCAAATTATAGCAGAGGGACAGTGTGTGACGGCATGGAAGGTTTGTCAATCGGTCGCTTTGATGCTGAAGGTGGATTCTTGGAGCTCGTTAGGGTTCCAAATGCAGGAGGTCACATCTCTTCGCGAACTCATGGTCATCGAAGCCAAGGTAATTCGAGGCCTTTGTATATGTGTTTGTATTAATTGGTTGGTTTTGAATGTATATTTATGTTATTCACATTGTTTATTCTTTAGATAAATGCGTTTATTCATTGCTTTGTTGGGGTTCGGAGAATTACAACATTGTACGAGTTGGAAGAGGCCATCTGCAAGAACGAGGGCATTGAAAAGTTTGAAGAGCTGGAATTGGGACCTTTTCTGAGACACCAGCTTGTCATGCATTATTTCTCAGTGAATTCTGACGTCGCTGAAGTGGTCAAGATAACAAATACTGATGTAATTATTTGCCTTTCTGAGTATATGGAGACTCGTAAAAAGAAAGATATCAAAATTGAAGAATTTTTGGATTTTATTGCTGAGAAGCGATCATTGGCAAGCAAAGAAAAGCTTGGTGTGCGCATCCAAAACTTGGGGTATGTAATGCTTGTCTAACTGCTTGTTTTTGTTGAAATAAAAGTGTCTCTTTACTTATAGAGAGAGAGGTTTATATAATTATATCTAAATATGCTTAAAGCTATAGTTAAATGTATGCCTTCACCTTCCTAGTTGGTTAGACTTGTGAATGAATTTGACAGGCTAAGTGTGTGCTAATTGCTCGACATGTTCAATAATGTAATTAGCACCTGAAAAGATTTAGGATCTAGTTGGCAAAGTTGTCCATGTACAGTTTGTTTTTCAAGTCATTTAAGTTCACTACATGATGGGACCTTTCACTATGGAGAAGTTTGTTATACGTTCTATATGATATTTAGTGGAAAATTTAACTATCTAATTATGTTTAAACAGCTTCACCTGGTGAGTCACATGATTAACCTCGAATGGGTGGGCGTGCTGCTGAAAGTTCTTGTGCTTTCAGCAATTACTTCGTAAATGTCGCTTTTTGTGCTGATTATTGTTTTCAAGTCAGTCAGTCTATCACTTTATGGAATCTTTGACTGAGAATCTGTCAGTGATCATGATATATTTTATATGTTTTCCGTTCCAATGGCTAATTGATGATCATTCATTTATTTGGCACATTTCGTAATTTTCATATGCTTCGTATATACCAGCTGAAAGAAAAAAATATTTATTTGTATTGAAATATGTTATTGTCGTGATAGGATGCATATTAAATTTATTCGGGAAGCGAGGAGATCAGAAGATGTCTCACTAAAAAATTTTTGGAAGGGATCGCAACCTGATCATAAACATCGAAAGCGTCCTCTTTTTTCATCATATGGGAAAAAGAAGCTCGATGAACGTTTTTCAGCGATATCTGAGCGTGTGAAATCATTTTCATCAGTACACGAGGATTTTTGTGGCCAGCACATTAGATTTGTTTCATCAAGCTCAGATGATGTTGATAGTAATGATTGTGCTGATGAAGATGACAATGATGTACGTAGCCACTTCCAGTTTCCATCACAAACCAATAGTTCTAATCGTGTGAGTAGTTGTCCTTACCCCTCCGCAACTGAAGAGTTGTCACGAATTGGCTTGATGGATCAAATAAATGGCCAGCCTTCTCCTGGTGGGGGCAGTTTCAAGCAAGATGGGAATAATGGATCATCTATGAAGAAAAGGAAGTTTGATAAGCTAAGTTGTCACTCCTCTGCCCCTGCTAAAGTGAAAAAAAAAGACAAGTTGAAACAAAGCACTCTTTTAGTTGGAGATGATGATGATGCCAAAGATGTCAAATTAGATGAACCTGATATTTCACTCTCTTCTGATGAATCTATAAGGATGTTCATCACAACCTATAAGGAGACATGTAAAGCTCACACTGCTGATGAGGTGAGTTGGTGCTTATATTACCAAATTTACATGAATCCTTGGCTTGAAAGGGAGAATTTTTTTTGTATTGAACTTTTTGTATTTTTGGGGTCATGTCAGTCCAATTTTTGGCTAAATAAAACAGTATGTAATGGTGCATGTAACCAATATTATAATGCAGTTACTTTTGCAAACCCCCTACACCGTTAAAAAAAAAAAAAAACCTTCGCTTTGTGCTGGCAGATTGTCTGCAGTGTTATGCAGTCTGTTTCATACTAACATTTGTGTCAGTTTTACTGTTAGTAGTGAAAAGAAAGATGTAAAGTAATGCACTCTGTACATGAAACCTTCATTAACCTAGCTACTCTCTGGTCTGTTTCTCATTAATTTCTATTTACTTTAGGTGTTAATTATATAGTCTAGGTTGGAGTTTTTGCCACCCTATGGGTGATTTGGGAGGAAAGAAACAGGAGAATTTTTGAAGAAGTGGAAGAGGTGGAGAATTTTCTAGGAGATAAAGCATTTTATTTGGCTTCCCTTTGGGCTTCTTCTAGTGAAGATTTTAAAGATTTATCATTATTTTTCATTATGTTTGATTGGAAGGCTGCTGTTCTTTGATTGTTTATTCCAATCTTGCTTTTTAGTTTCGTTTTTTTGTTTGTTCTTTTGGTGGACTTCTGGTTCACTTTTGTATCCTTTTTCTTCTTTAATAAATTTTTTGTTTCCTATCCAAAAAAAAAAAAAAAAAAATTATATTGTCTAGGTTTGTCTGTTTGATCCTCTTTCTATAAATTTTCTGATTAAGAAGAAACATTGAAGTATTAACAAGTGAATAAGACTTTCATCAAAAGGAGAACAACTCCTTATTTGTAGAAGGGAACATAATATAGAAGCATTAGTAATTTGCAGATAATTGCATGATTTCTATAATATTCTTGTATGATGCTCCTCTTCAGATAGAAAGGTTTTTTCGGTTGCAAAAGCAAAGTTTAGGTCATTTGTATATGTGTAAATGTTTTTGTGGTGGCCTTTTGGTTTTGGCTATGCTTTTGATAATGAGCATTAGAGACTGAACAACTAATTTGCATAACCCTTTCATGAATGAAGTTTTCTTAAGATGATGAATGAAAAACAATATATAACAAGTTGCATTCTTAGTGGGTTTTACTTTTTACTTGCAGGTTCTTGATAGAATGCTTGAGCTTTTTAGATCAAAGTTTCCTAAAAGAGTAACAGTGAAGAAAATGAAATTGATGTTCTCATCTTCCCCATTTTCTGGACTACTAAATATCGCTGTAAGTGTAACTGTGATCAATTTAATGATATTCATAAACCATGTGCCAATGAGTGGCTGGGCATTTTTGTAGTAACCTTTGGCGTTTGCTCCCATAATTTTGTTTCGATCATTTATACGTTCTGGAATAAATTTTTTCTTCTATTCTTAATTTAAGACTTGTGCTATAATTTGAATGGTTTAAACTACCTTCATTTTAAAATCATCTTAGCTTTGCCCCCCTCCATATTAGTATAATTTTTTAATATGAAAAATTGTAATGTAATTGTTGCCAGTCCTTTCTACATTATATAATTTTGAGATTTTGATTTTTAGCCTGTGGTGAGTTTTTAAATAACCCTTTATCAATGTTGAGTGGACATCTACTTTTGATGACCTTGGTGGCAAATATGATATGAGTTATTGTTAATTCTCATTAAATGGAAATCTATGACAGACAGTAAATATTATCTTGTCATTTGTGCTCAATCAGCAAGTCCTGTTTCTGTGAGGAAGCATTCTTTAGTTTCCCTGATCCTGTTTCTTTCTGTTTGCATGCATTAAGTGACTGATCCATTCATTTCTTGTTGATTGTGATCAGTATTTTAAATATCTTTAAATATGAGCAAAGTTGCCCTTTGCAGGTGGCATCAGTCAAATCTGGAATGTGGGATAGTGTCTATGATGCTTTGCAAGAAGTTGGTCAGCGAGAATTATGTAACACATTCTCTAACAAGTGTTCAGAATATGAAAACATTGAGGTTGAACCATGTAAAACGGTTGCAGTAGCCAACCAAGAGCACATTGTACATCATACACAAAGTGAGTCACGTTTCCTTTACCTTAAAAAAAAAAAAAAAAAAAAAAAAAGAGAAAGAGAAATTTATCTAATATTTTTCTTAGTAATAGCTTATGATGGTTCTGTTGCAAGCATATTTTTGTCATCAGTTCCTTTCTTCCCTTTTGTGTGCAAGTGTTCCTTTTCCTTTCTCATTCATGGTCAAGTTGCTGTTATTGCGGAGATCTATAAAATTAAGCTGCTAAGAAGTCCACATTCATTCATTTTAGTGATTACGTCTTTTAGGTAGGAACCATAAAATATTATCAAAAGGAAAAAGGGAATCAGCAGTCTTCTATGGGACCTTAGCACCTTCTAGAACTATACAAATAAGAGAAAAAATCATCAGTTAAAAACTACCTTTTGATGTACAGCCTTCCCTTCAATATCTGGAAAACCAACTTAAAAATGTAAAAATTTATGCTAAGGCCCCTTCCAAATCATGATGGATAAAGGAAAAAGACACGTATTTGAACTCCTATGTCTGTTAAAGCTGATAAAACCACCAGTAAAGTTATGCTTTTCCTCATGATAGTGTCATCTTCCTCCTGTCTAGTTATTAGATGCTCGCATCATTTAATTGTTCTTTGAATCTTTTTTTTCTCCCCTCTTTTAACTGATCAATATGTCTCACAGGTGTTACAGTTGAAGACATTATGAGGAAGGTTTGTATGTATTTTGAGCTTGATCACGATGATGTCAGAAGCAAAGAATGTTCACCTGTGAAAAATATATTTATCCTATTGAGGAAGCTTTGCAATTGTGAAACGTGGTTGGCTGCGCAGTTTTATGTTAAGGAGTTCAAGACCCTTGGGTATGGGGATTTCTTCTTGTTTCTAGAAAAACATGCCTCTGTATTACCTACTGAGCTGCAGAAGTTACTGGCTGGTAATGTGTGTGATAAGTCTTCTTTCGAGGTTTCCCTGCTGCAGGATTTGTTGGTTGTTTTAGTTTCACAGGCTTCAAATAGTTTAGGGGAGAATGAATTAATTACCAAGCAGATGATTTCTACACTGCTTATGAGGCAATTCCCATTGCTCTGTTTCAAAATTATGGACAATGGTTCCATGGATAAATTTCTGGAAATAGTTGGTAAATACAGAAATGATGTAATTTCTAAGTGTGTATTATTTTCTGAAACATTGATAGGAATGCCAACCCTTAAAGAGAATGCTTTACTGGAAACTCATGAGGTGAGAGCCGGCGGTGGCTTGAGAACAAAATTGTCTGAATCTGTTACATCCAATGATGCTATTGAGGTTTTATTGAGGGCACCTATGTTGTCGGATCTGAACTCATGGTCACACTGGGACCTTGTATTTGCTCCTTCTCTTGGTCCTCTTCTTGAATGGTTGTTGAATGAAGTCAATGCAAAAGATTTGTTATGTTTGGTGACAAAAGATGGGAAAGTGATTCGGCTTGATATTACAGCCACAGTTGATTCATTCTTTGAAGCTGCACTTGAGGGATCTGCTTTCCAAACGGCAGTGAAGCTGTTATCATCACTTGCATTAGCTGGGGGAGAAAAACATGTTCCCCTGTCTCTTCTAAAGTGCCATGCTTGTCATGTGTTTGAAGTCATTTTCAAGAACAATATGGAGAGTGTTGAAGGAAGTGACGGCCAGGATTCTTTTATGCCTGAAAAAGTATTGAGCAGACAGCAAATGCTTGGTAAAGTTTCCACTGATAAATTGAGTGGTGACGTACACAAACACTTGATCAAAATGAACAAGGCAGTGACTGTTGTTACAGGGTTTTTCCTTGATTGTCTTGGATATCTGCCTTCAGAATTTCGTGGTTTTGCTGCTGATGTGTTGCTCTCTGGCCTGCGATCGGTAATTAAAAATGCGCCTTTAGAAATTTTACGTGAATGCAACCAAACAGAGCAGCGTCTCATGCTTCATGAAGTAGGACTGTCTCTTGGCATAATAGAGTGGGTTAATGATTATCATGCATTTTGTTCCACTGCTGCTACAGATTTGTTCATGTCCTGTCAGTCTTCTTGCCTGAAAGCTTCTAGGACCGAGTTCAGCACAGGCTCCAGGTTAATGCAAAATGCATTGAATAAGTTGGACTTCACAGTAGCTGAAGTGGTTGACTTTGCTGGAGCAGATGGTTGTGAAGAAGAATGTAGTGGAGTTTGTCACACCACTGATGGTGGAGAAGCTTCCTATGATGGAATTGGCAATTGTCACACACAACTATTGTCTGAGGTTGATGATGGCTGTAAGGATGCAGCGATGATTATTGAATCTATCAGGCAAGAAGAATTTGGTCTGGATTCAAGTCTTTCAAACATGGAGAGTAGCATGTTGAAGAAGCAACATGCTCGCTTAGGGAGAGCACTCCATTGTCTTTCACAGGAATTGTATTCTCAGGATTCACATTTTCTTCTTGAGCTTGTAAGCGTGCTGTAATTTACAAGTGTTAATCTATCTAATCTTTTCATCTTTTTTATTTTTGCTTTTGACTTAAACTTGTTTACATATTAAATACCTGATTTATTTTCTGAGCTATATTTGTCGTGTGATGCTGGTTTTTTTTTTTTCACAGTTAGATGTTGTCTATAATAGCATTTTGTAACATTCATCCCTGTAGTATTGTTTCTATCATTTTTAACAGCTATTAAAAAAGAAAAGGCGACCAAAAACAGGGAAATATTTTTGGATTTTAATTAATGAACTTCCATGGGTTTGTTGCTAGTAATAATTCTCCAGATGAGTGCTATTGCTTGTTGTTTATCTCTTTATATTTTGTTATCCTTTGTTGGTTATCATTTGTTTATTTATTGTGTAGTCCACTCCTTTGAGCCTGTTATCACATTGCAAGTGCTTTATTGTATACACAATTGTCTTAATTGAGTGTAGCATTTTTATGCCTTCTTTTATCATCTAGTTGTAATACAGGATTAAATTCTGAAAGCTGTTACTATTAAATTTTAATTGTACCTAATCATTCCTCTTATGTTGCTTCAGGTTCAAAATGCTGATGATAATATGTATTCAGAACATGTTGAGCCCACTTTGACATTCATTTTACAAGAGTCAGGTATTGTTGTCTTAAATAATGAGCTAGGTTTTTCAGCTCAGAACATCAGAGCACTTTGTGATGTCGGAAATTCAACAAAGAAAGGATCTGGTGCTGGCTATATTGGGCAAAAGGGCATTGGCTTTAAATCAGTATTTCGGGTATGTTGAAAGGATCGATTTTGTTTTATTTTCCAACAGTTCTATTTGTTGTTGTTGTTTTTTCTTCTTCTTCTTCTTCTTCTTTTTCTTTTTTTTTTTTTTTTTTTTTTGGTTTAAATGTCCTCTGCATGTTTGCTGAAGAGTAATCTCAGTGGATCATGTTGTCTCACCCTTTTCAAGTTGGTAGGCTGCATCTTGCTCTAAACCTGTCTAAATAAATGAACCGGAAAAAATAATTGTAATGTGCCTGTATAAACACATTCTCTTTGACATTTTTATTTTTTGTTCTTCCCACATGCCTTCAAAATTTATTCGAAAAAGTAAATTTGACACATACCAATGGAAATCTTTTTTAGCTGCTAGCGACCAGTATGGTCCAAGATAGATTGGGATGCTAATTAGAATCCATTTGACATCCCTTGAATAGTGGGGAAAAGGGCTCAATCGTTATATACAATAGAATTGTATTACTCATGTTGGCTCATTCAAGGTAAAACTGCAGGAGTACCAATATATCTGGTAAATCATAACAGCTAATGTGCCCACATTGTGGAAATTGATTTCTTTGATTAATGTTTTTGGTATTACATTATCATTATTATTTTAGATTCCTAATTTTTGGAAGTCAAATTCCGAATTTCTTTTAACTGTGGCATGTGTTTAGTATACTGTTTGTCTTGACCATTAAGGGTTGAGGGTGTTCATTTCTCATGTTATTTTATATGTATTCTCTGAATAGTCAGTTCTTGAATATTCGTTTGTCTTTTTGCAGGTCACAGATGCTCCAGAGATTCATTCCAATGGGTTCCATGTTAAGTTTGATGTAAGTGAGGGTCAAATTGGTTTTGTTTTGCCAACAGTAGTACCTCCTTGCAATGTTGCCATGTTAAGTAGGCTGGCATCGAAAGACCCTATTCAATTGGATAATAGCTGTTGGAACACCTGTATAAGGCTTCCTTTCAGATCAAAATTATCTGAAGGAATTGCTATCAACAACATCATTGCCATGTTTTCAGATCTTCATCCCTCTTTGTTACTTTTTCTCCACCGCCTTAAGTGTATTGTGTTTCGAGACATGCTCAATGATTCACTCATTGTCATGAGAAAAGAAATTGTTGGAAATGGTATCATGAAGGTTTCCTGTGGGGAAGATAACATGATTTGGTTTGTGGCATCTAAGAAATTGCAGGCAGATGTTGTACGTAGTGATGTGCAAACCACAGAAATCTCCATAGCATTTACACTAGAGGAGACGAATGGAATTTACAATCCTCGACTGGACCAGCAACCTGTGTTTGCTTTTCTTCCTCTGAGAACTTATGGCTTGAAATTTATACTCCAGGGTGATTTTGTTCTCCCTTCATCTCGAGAGGAAGTTGATGGAAGCAGTTCTTGGAACCAGTGGTTATTGTCGGAGTTTCCTGGATTATTTGTCAGTGCACAGAAATCTTTCTGTGATCTCCCTTGTTTTAGGGAGAATCCAGCAAAAGCTGTGGCAACTTATATGAACTTTGTTCCACTCATCGGGGGAGTGCATGGTTTTTTCTCTTGCCTTCCTCGAATGATTATTTCTAAATTGAGAATGTCTAACTGCTTGCTTCTGGAAGGAGACAATAATCATTGGGTTCCCCCTTGCAAGGTTCTTAGAGGTTGGAATGATGAAGCGCGTAATCTTCTTCCTGATAGCTTGCTCCATGATCACCTTGGCCTTGGATTTTTGAATAAGGATATAGTTCTGTCTGACTCATTGGCAAGGGCATTGGGCATTGAGGAGTACGGACCAAAGGTTCTACTTCAAATTTTAGTCTCCGTATGTAGGGCAGAAAATGGCCTGAAATCCATGGGCCTTGGTTGGTTATCTTCTTGGCTAAGTGGTTTTTATACAGTTTCATTCCGCTCTTCTGGGCAGTCTTTAATGCATTCTGGAATAGAGACGGATAGTATAAATAAACTCCAAAAAATTCCATTTATTCCTCTTTCAGATGGAACGTTCAGCTCTGTGGATCAAGGGACAATTTGGTTACAATCTGATGGCTCTAGGTTTGATGGTGGGTTTGGATGTGAAACTTTTCCTAATTTATATGCTAAACTTCGGACTGTGAGCCCTGCCCTCCTTTCTGCATCAGCTGTTGATATCGCATGCTTGGACGGAACCTCTGTAGACAATCTTACCAGGATGCTTCTCAAAATTGGTGTCCAACAGCTATCTGCTCATGATATTGTTACGGTGCATATTTTGCCAGCCTTCTCTGACGAAATAGATGTAAATAGGGACAAAAATCTGATGATAGAATACCTCTGTTTTGTAATGATCCACCTTCAACAATCTTCCTGTCCTAGCTGTCATGTTGAAAGGGAGTACATCTTTTCAGAGTTACGAAATAAAGCCTTTATATTAGCAAATCATTCGTTCAAACGACCAACTGAGGTGTCAATTCATTTCGGTGAAGGATTTGGAAATCCGATTGATGTAAATAGGTTGATTAATGACTTGGATATCAAATGGCATGTGGTTGACCTCAGCTATTTGAATCACCCTGCAACTGAATTCCTCCCATCTAAGTTGAACAAGTGGAGGAGCTTCTTCCGGGAAATTGGCGTCACAGATTTTGTACAAGTAGTTCAAGTTGATAAGAGTGTTGTTGATTTATCTCTTACTGTTTTCAAAAACATTAGGGATAGGGAGCTAGTTTCTCCTACTTCAACTGCCAAAGATTGGGAATCCATTGAGTTGGTTCATTTATTGTCCCTGCTGTCCACAAGTGTCAGTCGTGAAAGTTGTAAATATCTTTTGGAGATTCTTGATACGCTATGGGATGACTGCTATAGTGACAAAACTACAGGTTATTGCAATTTCAAACCTAGTGGCGATGGCTTACCCTTCAAGTCTTCATTTATATGCAACATGTGTGATGTTCAGTGGGCAGTATCAAGTATGGATGATGAGCTTCACTATCCTAAAGATTTATTCCATGATTGTGATGCAGTGCGCTCCATCCTTGGGGCTTCTGCTCCATATCTGATTCCAAAGGTTAGTAACATTTACATATTTATTGGACAAGTTCTTTTTCTTCCCATACATGTGTTTTGTGTTACTTGGATGCATGTGGGGTTGGCAGAAACCCTATATATTATTAGATAAGTAAGAGCAAGAACTGTGAATAATCCAGTTTCATATTGCATGGCTTATTTCTGTCATCTTTTAGATGATGAGGCAGAAAATCTTTTCGATTTGTATTTTTTTAGAGAAAAAAAAGGGAAAAAAGCGATAGAACTGTGACTTTATCTGAATGGGTATGGAAGTAAGATTCACTTAACTACTTTGGTTGGGTTACTACATTTATTGTCTGGATTCATAATCCTTGAATGCCTGAAGCCCATTTGAGATTTCATTTGTCTTACGCTGAGTTTAAACTAAAATTAAGTGAGACTGTGAGGTTTCGTTGCTATGCATGAAATGGTAAAACATGATGGAATTGGTCCTTTAGTTATATAGAACAGAAATTCTTCATGTGTAAAATTATGTCAATGTAATTTTAACTTAAAGCTGTATACCACTGGTACATCTCCCTATCAATTGGAGGGACTTCATTGATTCAAAATTTCAAATGTACTTAAAGTCTATATATCCATTTGAATAGGTGAAAAGTAAAAAATTATTACATGATATTGGCTTGAAGACTGAAGTTACCATTGGTGACATTCTGGACATCCTAAAAGTGTGGAGAAGTTCCGGGACACCTTTCAAAGCCAGGTATTTAAGTATATTTATCTTGATATTGAGGTCCTTGACTCTTTGTATCTGATTATGTTGTCTTTTTTCTCTTGTTTGTAATGTCTGTATTCTCCTGTCACCTGTGTAATAAGCTGGAGAGGCTAATTGTGGGTAATTTGGGTCATACATGGGTTAATTTATGCGATTCATTTGAAATTTTCTTCACTTACAACAAAATTATTCTCTGAATTTTCTATGTTTAGATCCCTACTACTGAAGTTTGCTAATTTTATGATGTAGGACAATTTAGGAAAAAATAGGAAATAGAGTGGAAATGGAGTTCTTATTGAAATAGGATTTAAATTTCTTTAATGTTAAGTTTTCCAGTTTTAATTAGTTTTAAATTAGGAAGTTAATAGTCAATTAGGATTCCTAATTCTAGTAGTTTTAGGACTAGAGTTATTATAAATGGGTTTGGTTTGTTTGAGTTTAGTATGTTATTGACTATTTTCTTCAGTGATAATAAACTAATGTTTTAGTTTTATCGTTTCTTCATTGTTTATAATTTTGATATTTGAAACAATCTTCTGCTGCACCATTTTATTCCGGTCACAGTTGGCTGGTACTGATGAGATAGTGTTTGAACGCTATATTTCAGCTGTTAAGTACATTCCCAAGATTTTTATGGGATTGATGTCTTAGATTTGTTTCTTTTGGAATTGGTGTTGTGCTGAAATTTGGTTTTTTCCCTCTGCTTTCCCTATTTGAACCTTTTTTTTTTTTTTTTTTTGAATTTTTTTACACTGTTTTACTTTGTCCAAACAACATTCTGCTATTATCAAGATCACTATTTGTTACACTTGATACCACTGCTTAAACCTACTATGTGCTTTCCTAAACATAGTTGGGCCATTCATTATCACTGAGCAAAGTTTTCTAAGCTCAGATGGTAGCATTGCGCTTAACCATCTGGGTTGCTTGCAAACCTGGTGATAAGTGGAACATTTGACAAATAGTTAGGTCTTTCTGCAGTGAGATGGTTTGGATAATGATGGATTTTAACTAATTTAAGTACCAGAAGCAAAAGTCTATTATTATCATTGATTTGTTCTTTTACTATACTTTTGCTTTTTGTTTGTGATGTATCACAAAACTTTTATCATGGTCAAGGCTGGAACTGCTTCTCAGCTGTTCTAATGTTGAAGCGTATGTTCAAGCTTTTGTTCAAGACGTGCTTCCATACTTCAGTAACTTAAATGTCTGCTTGTATATATGGGATGAAGTCTTTCAAAGTTGTTTGTCTTCTCACTTCATATTCGTATCTTTCTCGAACATCTCATTTCTAATTGCTGAAATTTGGCATATCTTGGATAGAAGACATTGCTCAACTCATCACCTTTACACTGAACATTCTTCATTAAATGTCAATAAAGTTTTAAGTTGGGTTTTAGCTTTGTATTTATTGACTTATATGTAAAATTTATGTTTTGTAGTTTTCATCTCATTATATTTGCTTCTCTTCTCCACAAACCTTTTTGATTAAATGTTACTTGCCCCTTTTGCTTGCCAGCATAGCACAAATGTCCAGGTTATATACATGTATATGGAATGAAATGGTTGCTTCAGAGCATAAAATTGCAGATGAGTTGCTTTCAGGACCTTTTATATTTGTTCCGTATTCATCTGGCTTCAGACATGAGGATGTGGTAGATGGTGTGTTTTCGTCTCCTGAAGAGGTGTATTGGCATGATTCAACTGGTACCATAGATCTAATGAAGGAGAAGCAAACTCAGTGTAGCTCTGTTGGTCTAACTCAGCACCTGTTAAACAAGACTTTGTGCAATGTGTATCCTGGCCTTCATGATTTTTTTGTTAAAAGATGTGGAGTACCTGAGGGGCCTTCTTTTCGTAGCTACCTTGAGATTTTGATGGAATTGTCAACTGTTGCTTTGCCTTCTCAAGCTGCCAAAGCTGTAAGCAACTTTAATTTTAAACTTCCTGGAAAATCTTGGGTTTTGTTATAACCTTATTGTTTCTGTCATGTCCTTAGGTTTTCCAAGTGTTCCTGAGGTGGGCCGAAGCAATGATTTCTGTGTCGCTGAGTTCTGAAGACATTATCCACTTGAAAGATTGTTTAGTAAAATTGGAGTGTACTGTTCTTCCCACTGCTCAAGATAAATGGGTTTCCCTTCATTCTTCTTTTGGGTTGGTATGCTGGTGTGATGATGAGAAATTGAGGAAGAGATTTAAGCATCTGGATAGTATTGATTTTCTAAATTTTGGCAAACTAGGTGACCATGAGCAAGAGATGCTTCGAACTAAAGTGTGCACACTCATGCAAACTATAGGAATTCCTGCACTATCAGAGGTAATTTATCACTCTCTCTCCTTCCTTCCTCAGACGAGGATGGTTATCAGGTTATTATGCGTTACTCAATTCTGGAGCTTTGTCCATGTGAGTTTTTATAATATGTTCATATTACATATTCAATACCTAATAAAACAGTGAACTGTGGTGTTCTTTGTCTGGGATGTGGTTGCCTCCAATAGATTTCATTTTGTGGTTTATGCAATTCACGGTCGTTTATGTTTATAATTTGATGTTAAAGTTCAATCTAATTACATAAGTTTTATCGTTGTACATTGTATGCCAAGTTATAGATTCTGTAAAGTACAATTGAAATGGTTCAACTAGGTCATATATGCTTGTGGTAATTTCTTTTGTTTTTCTGGGTGTATCATACATGCTCAATTCATTAAACACACAATCACGCTATTAGTCTCATTGTTAGGCTTTTTTTTTTTTATTATTTTTTATTTTTTATAACTATTAAATTATGATAATTTTTTAGTGTCTCATTAAATAGGAACTTTCATGACACAAAATATGTTGTCTTTCTTTTGTTCCCACCCCATAACTTCATTGGTAATATGCTATGCTATGCTAATTCAAATCCCGCTTGGCCAAATCCAATCTTTCTCTCTTTGACACTCTCATAATGTTGTGATTAATATTTAGCCTGAAAAGATGATTGCACAAAACAGTGCTCAGGAACCTAGTGGATTCCTGGGCAAGATGATCATAATTGCCCGAGGGATTATAACCTCGTACTTAATTTGTACTACTTTTCATGGACTGACATGCAAATTAACATGATATGATTTTTGGTTGAGTCCCTTGAAGCGACATGAAATGTAGAACTTGATGCATCACAACTAAAGTGCCTGCGTTGATTGGGTCATTAGGACAGTTCAAAAGCATTTTTTTTCTTTTCTTATCTTGGTTTTTTCAACTTTTTTGCAGGTTGTAACTCGTGAAGCAATATATTATGGTCTAGTTGATGGTAGTTTTAAACTTTCATTAGTCAACTGGGCTCTTCCATATGCTCAGCGTTATATTTTCAGTTTACACCCTGATAAATATCATAAACTCAAACAGTCTGAATTTGACATTCTGAAGCATCTACAAATTATTGTAGTGGAAAAGTTGTATTATAAAAATGTGATTAAAGGCAATGGTGGTGCATCCAAAAAGCGATATAGATGCAGCTGTCTTCTGCAGGTATGCAAGTGGTCCTTTGTTCAACTCAATTGTTTGTTATATAGTGAATGCTTTCAGCTGATGCAAACAATATCTGCTGAGATTATGTGGAAGTTAAAATGAACTTTGCCCATGTACATGAGATACCAAAAAAAGCATAGTTGCAAGGACATCTAAAACCTCAATAGCGTTATATTTCCCAAACATACAAGCATGGAATAAAAATTATATGTGCATTTAGAATGTATGCTAGGGCTTGAAAGCATTGCATGACTATCTTTGCCTACTTTCTCCCATTTGGAAGATTTGCTAATCTGACTTTCTGCATGCTATTATGATACGAGAAGACCTCTAATAAATTATTTTGATGTTATTATTAGCGTTTTTCAAATACAATTCCGTCATTGTTACATCCCTTCTTTTTTGCAGGGTAACATTTTGTTTGCAACACAAGACTCAGATTCTCATGCCTTGTATATGGAGCTTTCTTGTTTGTTCTTTGATGGAAATCCTGAATTACACTTGGCAAATTTCCTTCACATGATCACAACCATGGTGGAATCAGGTTCCACAGAGGAGCAGATGGAGTTTTTTATCTTAAATAGCCAAAAGTTGCCAAAGCTTCCTATTGAAGAGCCTGCGTGGTCACTCCCATCTGCGCCTTCTTTATTGGAGAATAATGAATCAATTCAGAAAAGTTCTACTTTGTCAGAAACAAATGAACTGAACTCTTCAAAATCCAGAAGGAAAGCAGGAGTCAGCTCGAGCTGGCCACCTGTGGATTGGAAAACTGCCCCAGACTTTAGTTATGCTCGTGCAAATGGTCTTAAGACACGGGCAGCTGTTGCGCATGCAAGCAGAATGATGAACAACGATGATGATGAAGATGTTGGCGCTCAAACAAAGATGGTTTCAATGGAGGTCGATGATACTCTGCCCATTGGAAATGAGTTAGCAATGACTTCTGCAGCATTAATCCTTCCAGATGCTGAAAATATGGATGATCAGCTTGATCAAGCTGTCAATCAGAATGGTTCTAGTATAAATGCTGTACTCGATCCTTCTGACAAAGGCACTAAAGCGGTATTTAATGTTAGAACACGGCTTAACACTGGCGCACCAAATTTTGAGCAAGCAATGCAAACTGGGAAAGAGGGTGAGGTTGCTGCTTTCAAGCACTTCACTGGACTTTTTGGTAAGACAGCTGTAAAATGGGTTAATGAAATTAATGAAACTGGGTTACCCTATGACATTGTGATAGGGCAGAAGGAAAGTGAGATGGAGTATATTGAAGTTAAAGCGACTAAATCTGCAAGGAAGGATTGGTTCAATATATCAATGAGAGAGTGGCAATTCGCTGTTGAAAAAGGTGAGACTTTCAGCATTGCACATGTTTTATTAAGAGATAACGATGATGCTAAAGTCACAGTCTATAAGAATCCAGTAAAACTTTGTCAGCAAGGCAAGCTGCAACTCGTTGTTCTGATGCCGAGATGAGTCTTTGGGCATTGCAAGTGATGAAGAAGCTAATTGCAGTATCTAAGAATCTGCTGAAACTTTGCCCACAAGGCAAGCTGCAATTGGCTGTTGTGAGCCCAAAGGCCGGAGGAGGAACTTTTCTACTGTCTCATGATTAGTGCTATTTGTTGTTTGTGCTTCTGCTGATAAAAACTATGACGTTGATTACAGTTCTTAAATATTCATAAATGCTGGAGTGCCCAGGGACCAGGGCAAACTGCTTACTTGAGATTGTGGGTTTACAGTTGGGACACAAGTCATTGTTTCCTTGAATATGGGAGAAGCGTTACTGTACATGATTAGTTTCCAGCGGAGGGCAGAAAAGAGTAATGGAATTCTGTGAACATAGTCCACTACATTAGTTCGTCTTCTAGGTAGAGCAATTGTTTATTAAGTGGGTGGGCATTTGTATGCCTGCCCATCAAGTTTTGTGCAAGCTTTGTGCAGATTTTTTAATTATAGTTGATTATAAAGAAATGAGATAATCCAATAGGTTGGATGTTATTTTCTTTTTTATCAAAATTCTTTTTAAGTTTTGTGCAAAGGTTAAATGCGTATTCAAATTATAATGTAAGAAGTGTTATGTTAATTTGTGCTTAGGGGCGCAATTAAACTATGTGTTAATAATAAATTTTACCAGTTAACAAGACCCATAATAGAGATTAAGTTCCGATGACTCGACCCTCAAAAACATATGTATTTAATCCACCGTAAAATTAGTATTACAACAGCTGAGAAAGCCTCAATTTTTAGCCCTTTTTGGTTTTAGAGAATCCCATTACATGACGCTAAACAATCTACGAGTTCGAAAAATTAAATGAAACTATCAAAATGATTTATAATGGCATCTGAAAGTGTGAACTACCAAGTTTAGCTTTCATTAGTAGAATATTTTTATTCTCTCTTTCTCTTGTTGAGCTTTGATTAGAAAAACTTATCCTCTTTAAGCTTTATTCAGTTTAAATAACTTTTTTTCACTTATTCTCTCACTTATCTTCCTCACTCACTGTCTCATTCGCTCAAGCTTTTCTAGAAAATTAAATAATCATTGGAAATCTGACCGTTTCGAAAATAAGGGAAAATACGAAAACAGGGGCAGGCAAAGGCCAGTGCACATGCTGTGCCAGGCAGCCACTAAACGAAATAAAATCTAAATATCAATACAAATGCAAATAAATATATGCTCAATACTAAATCAATAAGGGATGTAACATGTGATTGAAATTGTTTTTTGCAAGAAATATAAATCTTTATTTCTTTTTTGTAATGGAGTTGCATTGACCATGTTAACAAGGATCACAACTGTAAACTTTTTTTCTTGTGCTCTAATGACAAGACTAATTTTGATCAATATCATTGATTGACTTTACTATCTCTTACTGGAGTATTTTGTGGGCAAAAGTAAGTCTTCTTAGTCAATTTGATACAGTTAATGCTGTAGAAATAAGTCTTTTTAAAGATATGAGTCTTTTTAGTCAATTTTATGAATAAGAATAAGTCTTTTTAGTTAATTTGACGTAAATTCCTTAAAATAATTGCATTGAAGATAAACATATGTATTTCCATTTTTTTTTTTTGCCAAAGTGGGTCGATCTGTCTTATTGAAGTTTGCTTGAATTACAAAAATAATTCTTGGACACAAGTGAACAAACATAGTTTTGTCTTAAAAAATGTTGAATATTCTTTTAGTATCATCATAACTCATTTTAATAGTTGTGTTTCATTTTTCCAAACCCCTCAATAGTTTAGTGCCATGTATAAAAATCTTTACTTTCTAAAGCAGATTTAATTATAAATCAGTCGATATTAATCATTACTTCTGTAGCCTGATATCGATTCCAATTTCTATAACGTAAAACAATTACTTCCATGATAAGTTGAAAAAACTATCCAAGCAAATTTGTAAAAGATGTTTGATATTTAAACATTATGACAAAATGGATCTAGTCTACTGGACCTCATCCATACCTGCATATAAGGTGAGAATGAGTGTAAAGTTGAGGTTTTTGAGGTTGTTTTGTTGGTTGTCTTCGTTATGCTAGCTTGATTTTTGGTGGGTATGTGTGTTTCTTATGAGTCTGTAAGAATGGTTTGGTTATAGATTGATTAGATTAATTTAGTGTAGTGGGGTTGATTCTTGGTGTATATAGATTGATTATGCTTTCTTTTAGGTGTTTTGTTGATTGTTTGTTTTGATGTTTGATAATTCTTGGGTCTTATTGGTTGGTGAATGGGGGCTACTGGGATTGTTCCTTTTTGTTGAATTGTTGCCGATGGGTGTATGAAGCCAGGTCTTCTTCGTTTTGATGTTTGATTATTTTGTGCTTGCAATTGCTGCTGGATGAATGCGAATTCGGTTATATGTTGATGTGCACGGAATGCGAATGGTTGTTTGCAGGTTTTTTAACATATTCTGTTTTGGGACTACAATTTTTTACTGCTTGATTTTGTATCTTGCTGTTTGTGTTGCACTCTGCCTCTTTTTGTTTCCTCAGTGCCTTTTTTTAGTAGCTTGATTGCACACTATTTAATTTCATATCGTGCTGTCTTTTGGTGATTCATTCAAGTCTCATGGAAATTTAGTTCACAGCCATAGCAATCGAATTTTACTATATTATTAGTTATGAATACTGGGACTTCTCCTCTTTTGACAGTGCAGGGTGTAACTATACATAGTATGCCACTGTTCTGTATTGCTATATATGCCAGCGTGTAACTTTTTATATAAATATAAATATATATATATATATATATGGGCTGGAATATTGGAGACATAAATTTTAATATAATTTTTCAACTATTAGATTTAAAAACATTGAATGATGTAGATTAGTTATTAATTTTCATCAAATTTGAGTTTATACAGTTTTAAATAGATTTTTTTTTATTTATGGATCGGGTTTAAAACTGAACCCACAATTCATTTGATGGTTTTGGTGTGGTTTTAGACCCTTAGAAAAAGAGAGGCCAATGCAAGTCTAGGCCTAGTCTAGGTCCAGACCCACTTTTTGATATTTCTACGTTACTACTGAGATGAGAAGGTATATAACTATTTAGGTTAGGACTAAACCTGTACTTTACATCTATTCTTTAAATCCCTTATCATTAAATTTAATTACCATTAATTAAGATGAATTATATTTAGAGAGCGAACATAATTGAATTTACATATATTAAGTTTGTGATTAGATAATTTGTCACAAAAATTAATCACTATTTACGTAATTAAACTCTCTATACATCTGTAAAATATGAATTATAGGACTTGAATCCCCAATTAATATCAAAGAAAATATTGTATTATTATTTAAGTTATTTCATACATACAAAATATAAAATAAGAGACATTTAATGTTTTCATGTGTCTCAATATATAAATAAAATAAAAATTAGTTCTTGCTGCTGCCGGCTACAAGCTGCAGGTGTTTCTTCTTTAGTGTAGAATGGAATGGTTTATATATATATATATATATATGTAAAGTTTGGGCCTTTGTGGATCGACATTCATCAGTAGAGATACTGAGTACTGATGTGGGAATGGATTGCAATTTAGACCCAATTTTTTTCCTTATTATTTTTGTTTCATATTCGATGCTGCGATGGGTAAATTTGAAAAAATATTTGAATATCTTATAATTTTTAATTTTTTTGAATGCTAATATCTTATTGAGAATTATGAAATCCAGGAAACTAGATCAATAATAATACAGCTCGGATGATTACTCCCAGAACTGAAAAATGGAGACTTACAATCTACATCTTATGTTTTAACTTTTAAATGATAAAGATGAGACTTAAACCATTAATCTCTGAGAGTCAAATTAAATACTCAATTACTCCTATTAAAAGGGCGGCATATATATCTTATAAAATTATCTAAACTTGAAAACAAATGATAGTGGTACAATTATATGAACAATACCCTTAAAATGGATAATAATATAACTTAACCTCATTTTTGAATAGTAAAACTGTTGACGTTCAGAAACGATCAACCAGAGATTCTGGGGCCCAGACTGTGAGCGAGGTAATTAAGGGACGAGAGTACTGACTAGGGTGTGATAAATGAGTAATTAATAAGGTTTAAGGTTGGTGGTGATTAATTCGGATGAAGGAATGTCGATCGTGGAAGTTGGTTGAATTTAATGAGATGATCAATGAAAAACAAGAGAGAAAGAGAGAGGAAAATGCAAGACACAAGGATTTTTACGTGATTTGGTGACTACACCTACATCCACGACCACTCCGAAATAATTCCGGCATAGTGACGATTCTAGTATATTCAACTTGTTTGTACAGTAAATGTCTCCCAGATTTATAGAGGGAGGAGATGACAAAAAGAAATTACAAAAGAATGTCACACACGCTACATACAACGGTTATTTACCACTAATCCTGACATAGTCATGCTGCATTAATTGTAAATGTTATAATTGTTCTCCTTCTACACACCTCTGCATTTAATGCACCAAGAAAGGTCTTTCCTTCATTAATTGCATAGCCGTCGTATTAAATGCTCCTTGGTAATGGTATAGGTAGTTTCCGATGGGAAATCATGAGAGTTGGTGATTCTGATGACTTACTGCATACGACATCCCCTAAATAAGCTCTCTAGTCAGTCAGGTGATGTATGTTGAAGATATATCGACGTGGCCAGGAAAGGAGGTTAGGCGGTCTGGGGATTCCTGCGATCTCGCGACCTGGACGGTCTCGCAAGCTTGATGAGTTGGCAACGCCGACAGGATGCATGTCTGGGAGGTCCGGAAGCTGTTGTGAGCTCACGACCTAAACGGCCTCACGAACTGAGCTTCCAACTGTTGATCTCGATCTTGGGCCTTCTGGGCCCCCACTTCTATTCAAGCATCTAGGGCCTATACTGGCCCATTTAGACAAAAAACGAGAAAATGGGCATAACAAAAACAAAAATAATTTCACATTAATTTCATTTTTAGAAAGTATTTTGATAATATCTTATTCTATAAATACCCAAAAATTGAATAATAGGATACACAAATAAATTAAAAAATATATATTTTAAAAAATTCTGAAAAAAAATCAAAAAAAAAAAAAACTTCAAAAAACCCTAAAATAGAAAATTATATCAGTAAACCCTATTTTTTAATGTTTTTTTTAAAAAAAGATTATTTCACATTAGTTTCATTTTTATATGTATTATATTTATAAATATTAAAATTATTAACAAATTGGGATAAAAAAAGGGATATTTCTATCATCTCAATCCGTAAAATAAAATAAATTTTAGATTTGTATTTCTTTTTAAGAAATAGCAGGAACATTGTTAAATCAAGTAAACCTTACTAGCCATTCATCATCAAATCATATTAGATGTCTATAATTTTATAATAATATCAATCCCTATATAAATAAAGCGGATAATATATGAGTAAAGAGCGGCAATATTTCCACCCCTTAAAAACTGTATACACCCCTTTTTGTGTTTATACCCCCATTAAGATTTTTAAAAATTCATATTCTATAATTACACCCTATGTATTTCAACATTCATTCATTTATTTATTTTTTAAATATTATAGGTAAATAATTATAAAAACAATTAAATTAATTAAATTAAAACATTAAAAAAGTCAAACTTTCTTTTTTAAAGTTGTTTTGATGCTATGTTTCATATTTATGATTTTTTCATCTTACGTTCTCTCTTATTTTCACTCAAAATTTTTGTATTTCACCAAAATTTTATTGTAAAACTATCAAACAAAACTAAAAATCAATTTTCACTCGAGTTAAGCTTTAAAAAACTCCAAAAAAAAAAAAAAAACAAAAAAAAACAAAACAAAAACAAAAAAAAAAAAAAACAACTTCAAATATAGATCTCCATTTTCACCATTATAAAACCTCTAAAAACATAATAAAACATTCTCATCTTAAACTACCTTTTATCAAAATAAACCAAATTTTTAATTGAGATTTGAAGTTGAATATTCAAATTTAATTATAATAATAACAATATTATTTTTTTAATTAAAATATTAATAATTAAATATAAAGATAATATTGGGATATTAAAAATACATAAATTAAGGGGTGCACTTACGATTTTAGAGGGTTGAAAATACCGCTACCCTTGAGCCAATCCACTAAGCCCATTAAAAGTTTGCAGGGCCCAAAGTGTTGAACAAAAGAGGTCTGTAAACGGAAGGTCTGATTTTTATTTTTCCAGTGGACCACCTAGAAGGTCTCCGTCTACTCCGGCGAAGGTACTATTTTTTTTGTTTTAATCTTTATTAATTTATTTGTGTGTCTTATTATTCGGTTTCTGGGTATTTGTAGATATTGTCATTCTTCAGCTAGAACTTGTATTTAAGAAAGAATTGTAGTTAAGTTTCAAAATTTTGTATTTTGATTGTGAAGGTAGTATTTCGACCTGATTTTGATGATTTAGGGTAGGGTATGAGTTTGAATTAGAAGACTTGAAATGCTTTTAACCTGTAGTTGGGTTTACTTTGCTGCTTCAATTGTATTAAAAAACAACTGTATTAAAGTTTCAAAATTTTGTATTTTGATTGTAAATTAAGGGTGTGTTTACTTCATGGATTGGGGAATGAGAATCAGGAATGAGATTGATTGATGGTGTTTACTTGCTTAAAATTCATTCCGTAATGGGAATGAAAGTGTGGGCCTCACATCAATTTGGGGTTGAGGAATGGGAATCCCATTCCCCCCAACTCACTTGGGAATCCCATTCCCATTCCCTTTGTCAAGCTAAAATGTCCCTTATATCTTCTTTAAAAAATGTGCTATAAGTTTATTCCCTTTGTTTTATAATTATAAATATAAATATTTACATATGCTATAAGTTTTCGTAAAAAATGTGTTAGCGCAAAATGTCATATTTTATAAGAAATAATTTACAGTTAGCACTCAAATTTTGATTTCAATTGAATAATATTACAATAATACGGTTAAGAAAGTTTAGGTAATATTTTATATATAATTAAAAAAAATGATTTGATATACCATATAAATACATAATATCTTCTTCTAAAAATAAAATAATAAATTCACAAAATGCTTACAATGATATTGTCAAATTGTTAAGATTTTTTTTTTTTTTTAGCTTATTATGACGAATTACAAGATAAAAAGATAACACTAACATTTTAAACAAAATTTTGTATATTGTAATTAATCCATAATTTTAATTAAGGGCATTTTTGTAACTTATAATTAATTCATTCCGATTCCAAAGTAAAGTAAACAGCTTAATGAGAATACTGCTGATTCCGATTCCGATTGTTACAGTTGAAGTAAACAACTTATTCTGATTCCGATACTTCATTTCAATTCCAAATCATTCTGATTCCAGATCATTTCGATTCCCATTCCGATTCCTCCAAGTGAAGTAAACGCATCAGTGTTTTGACCTAGACTTTATTGTTCGCGGGTTCGAATTTTGAGACTTGAAATGGGTTTAATCTGCAGTTGGAATTACAATGTTGCTTCAATAGTTGACATCCCAATACGGGGTCGCTGTTAGACCATGTAAAGTGTGATATTGATTAGTTTTTTTCATTTAATTATTTAGTATTAAAAAAGGGATAATCCAAAAACACCCCTAACTTTTGATAGATTATCTATTTTCTTTCATATAACTTTATTTTTATCTAAAATACCACTTGACTTTTAATTCAACACCCAAAATAACCCTGAAAACGTATAAAATGAAAATAATACCCCTGACAGTAACATATTTCGTTAAATGGATAAGGTTGACTATTTGACTTTAGAGAAAAGTGGAAATGTGAAGAAAATTAAAAATATGTATTAATTAAAATAAATAAATGATATTAAATATAAAAAATAAAGATGTTTTTATTTAAAAATTAAAAAAATAAAAATTTTGAATGAAAATCTTTTTTTTTTTTTTTCCAATCACTCAGCACACACACACACACACACTCTCTCTCTAACCTCACTGCCTCCACCGGACATCTAGCACCACTCTCTCCCATGCTGACTCCTTTTCGTCTCTATCTCTCTCTGGCACCGCCATCGCCACCTGCTCTCCTCTCATTTTTCTTTTTAGATGAAATCAAACCCAGATGAAACCTCATCTGGGTTCGAACCCATATGAGATTAATCCTTATATGGGTTCGAACCTAGATGGCTGGGTTCGTCTCATACTCTCATTTGGGTTCGAACCTAGATAAGACGAACCCTCATCTGGGTTTAGTTGAACGTTCAATTGGGTTCAAGCCTAAATGAACCCAGTTGAAGTTTGATGTTTGATGATGTTTGATGATTTTAATAATTTTGGGGTTTAATAATTTTTTTGGATTTTCAGGTGTGCTTGATGATATTTGATAATTTTTTTTTCCAATCTTTATGAGTTTATTGATTGATTGTTGTTCAATATAGGTTTACTGATTTATTATTGTTAATTTGTGATAGTTATGAGTTTACTGATTTATTGTGATGATTGTTGGTATGTTCGTCTATAATGGATGTGGGTCTGAAGGTGGATGATGATAATGTAATGGCTTGGATATCCACGGTGGAGATCCAATCTGGATCTCCATTTTTTTTTTAAAAAAAATATATTTTAAAAAATTATTTTGTAATTATTTTATTTTTAATTAAAAATTGAGGGTTAAAAGTGTCTTTTTATATATGTCCAATTTTTCTATTAATTTTGTAAAAGATAAGAGATTTTAGATAAAAATGAAAATAGATAATCTATTAAAAATGACGTGGTTTTTTAGGATTTTTCCAAATATATATATATATATATATATCAGAATATTGAGGGAAAAATGATTTGACTAAAAGCCCTACAACTAAAACCCTTTAAAAATTCAGCAGGCAGTCCATGAAATGGGGAGCCACTCTCGCTCTCTCCTCCGAACCCTAAGTCGATCCTTGTGCACCAACAATTCACCTACCCACCGCAACAACCACCAACATACCCACAAGTTCTTGGACCCCAATGCCTTCATTGGGAGCTGGGAAGCCTCCAAAAACCCCAAGGAGGCAGAGAAGAGACTGGCCCATTTGAGAAGAGAGTATGCCAAGCAACTCAAGCACACCCGCAAAGCTTACATTGAGGAAATGGAGCTGCTTCGCCTCGACAAGCTCCGTAAAGACCAGGCTGCTCAAGAAGCTCTTCGTGTTGCCAACGAGGAGCGCAAGAAGTTGAAAGCCGAGGCGGCCAAGGTTCGAGCTGAGGAGAGGAAGCTTGCCCAACAAGAGTTTCGACAAACCCTAGTACGTTACTTTTTGCTTTTGCCTTCTTCTGAATTTGATAAGTGATTTGATTGTGTTATTTGGAAATTTTAACTGGATGAGATTGATTTGTTTAACCATATTGTTTGTATGTTTGATGTTGTAATGAAGATGTAGTTAAGTTAGACTATAGTATATGGAACATTCTACACTAGTCATGTTGTGTGATTTGTGTAACCATAGTTTCCTGCTTCGGTTTGATGGACTAGATGGGGGCTTTAGTTTCCAACTTGAATTCGGTTCAACACCTGTTGTCCTTTACAATTATTTTTTTCTGAGGAAATATTAAGTTGAAACTGCAGATGAACCTGTCAATCTTATAGAAAGCTTTATGATTGGATGAATCTTATCTTTGTTCAGATACTTTCTTCTTTTGTTTTCTTTTCCTGAGTGAAACAAGCAAAGATTTTATTAGTAAGTTTTTCCTTGATCATCTGAAGTTTGAATCACAATAGGAAAAATCTAAGCGCTTCTCTGAAACTTAGTCTTCTGATTAGAGCTGCTTCATGTTTCCCACGACCAAATAAATTGATCTCCATGTTAGTTAATGGCATGGTGGATGACTTTTTTAGGTACAGGGGCAGGACTTTTGGTCTTAGCTTGAATATTATTATTCAGTCGTGTGTGAAAACTTGCTCCATCTTCTGACATTGACAAGTTGTACATGTATCTCACCCCTGACTAGTTCTTGTATTTTTATGAATGCAGTTGAAGGAAAGAAATGAGAAGCTTGAGAACTGGAGGATGAAAGAAAAAAGGAGAGAAGAGAACAACAAAGAGAAAAATGAACTCATACATCGAAAAAGTTCCATGTGGATTGAAGAGTCCAAAATGGAGAAGAAGATTTTGGAAGCCTTGACTGATACCTCACCCCTTTGAGTACCTTTCTAGTGTCTGTATCTGATTTTGATGCCTTGTTATTTGAATATGATTATTGAAATAATTAGGGGTTAGACTGATTTTTGAAGAAGCTTTCAGACAAGATCAAACAATGTGCTCTTGGTTTATGTAATATGTGTTTATCAACACACAGATTTGCTCAGATCAATGGAGATTTCTATGTCAGGAGAGAGTTAAGACTACTATTTCTTTTCTGTAGAGCTGTTTCTGAGCTACATGGCTTTTATGCTTTCATTTTTGTGGAAAAAATGTGTATTTTTGTATGCTGCTTGGCAGGTCTGACCATCCCTTGATTGGAATCGCATTTTCAGTAAAGCTAATGGCATAACGGTAAATCACCCAATGTTTTTTAGTGGTAAAAAAAAAATATTTATTAGGTTTAAGTTGTTTCCATTATAGGTGGTATTGGCAAATTTGCAAGCCAATAACCGTTTAAGTTGTTTCGATGATAGGTGGTAATGGCAAATTTGCAAGCCAATAACCATCAAACAGATCCAGCATATCTAGACCATTTTCAAACTCGTAAGAATAGCCTAAACAACTAGAATATGAAATGTGAGTTGCTTCTAGGATTGAAAGTAGCCTGACTTGACTTCATAATGCTGTTGATGTGCAAAATGTGATCATAATCAGGACCTACTAGTAAGTTTGAAGAACACGCTGTAGCCAAGAAAATGTTTATGGGCAACTTGTCCCTGAATGGCCTTCCAATTTAGCGGTTTCATGAAAAGCTTGAGTTGAAATTTCATAAGAGATCCACTCACCCGAAAATTTGTCACTTGTATAAGGGAGATTCATCAGTAAGGATACAACATGTCCTCTTAAATCATGTCATATTAATATTAAAATCATATGTAATTAGGTAACTATCTTATATGATATGACATTATTAGATTGAATTTGATGTGTATGCGCAAAGTGCATTCCCCTATATTCAGTGGTAGATCCTGTGACTCTTGTCATCAAAAACCAAATTTAAATCTGAACATTCAAACCGGATGAGATCAAGTAGTATATATCCCGTCCTTGTGACAACTTTTACCAGTAGTTTTTCATATTTAATAAATTTGGTATGACAAATGTAAAAATTTTATCTTCTCAAAAACCAAAAGTAGACATTTTATTAATCTACTTTGATTTTCCATGCGGTGATTGCTTCTCTGACACCAATGGTACGTAAAAGAGACTTTGTTTTGTTTTTTCACACAAATTTTAAGATTTAAAGAAACATGAAGATCAAAAGAGAGTTAACTAATGGCCAACTCTAAGCAGTAACTCATACAATACAACATATTAAGCTTCCACTTGAGCTCTAATATCATTTGACAACAGGCTTCTTTGCATACAAGTACTCCACAATAATAGAAGGATTAACTAACTGAATCGAATTGTGGATTAAAACCAACACTTGTCCGGTGGCAATGATGCAGCCACTGCATGCAAAGGATTATGACACTTTCACCTTATTTGCTATATAACAAACAATTAATGTTTTCTATATGATAGAGAAACCTCTCACTGGTTGCTGCATACAAAATCAGTTTTATCAGAGTTCCAAGTATCATAGACAGCCAACATATTCAAAAGGAAAACTCAAACACTTGCATAGGTATCCCACCTAATAATTTTTGCTTTCTTTTTCTCGAGGCAAAAACAAAAACTCTTGTTTTACAGTTAAAATTAACCAATACCTCAACATATCCTGTCATACTCAATTATCATTTACATCCACTTTGAAGAAAAAAGGAAAAGAATTATAATTGCTATTGTTCCTGACTTGCCAAAACCATACAACTACCAAGCATAATCTGAGAGAGACGGCAAGGAGATAAAATTTTGCTTGCACAGTGAGCTGTCACTGGTTCTTTGGTTTCTCGATCTTCACATAAGGGAAACATCCCAACAAATGAGCAACTTTTGGATTCCATCCACGCTGTTGAGCCCGACAAAACATCAGGAATGTGTTTGCAAAATAAGAGTTGAACCCCATGAAAATGTGCCACAATGCATGACCCTGTGGATTAATATACCATCCAGATATCTTCTCACATAACATACGATCAAAAAGCCAACACAAGCTCCCTAAGATTATGGTGGCCAAATATAACTTAGCAAGCCGCTTTGCATGCACATCAGCGGTGTGGATATAGTACTTGTACATACGGGGAATGCAAAGAAGACACAATATCACATAGTGTATCTTGAAACCAATTCCGAAACGAAATAGTGCATGGACAACTGCAAATGCAGCTCCATATAGAAACAAGAAGGTGGGCATTGTACTCCTGTAATGCCAATCTGGAGAATAGAGAATGTAAAGGTACAGGAGCATTTCCCACACCATTGGTGTTTCATCACCTTGCTGCTGCCTGAAATAGATCAATCAATCTCCATAATTTATATAAACACAGAAAATGAAAACCAATCAAAACAAATTAAGTCATTAGTTTGAATTCACTATAATGATTTCCAACTAAAGAACTAGTACAGCTCTCTGCCTCTCCCTGCTTCATAAATATTAAGGAAAAGAAAGGCAGGTCAAGAGAAGGGTGAACGAGGCATAAGATACAAATATCAAAACATTTTCACTTCCAACATTTTGATTTCTCACCGCTTAAGCATACTTAAAATAGTAAACCGCACAGAGAGGGAATGCATAAATCCTATCAAAGTGATAAGGCCCCTCATCGTCATACTTGTTCTAAGCATAGAGCAGACTAAACAGGCATTATTATCTAATTCCATTTTTCATAAAAAGGAATTAATAATAAATAGTGGTGACTCAGCAATCCACAAAAAGGGGCCATGCAACCCTCTAAAATAAACAAAAATTTAGAAGTCTATCTTTCATGTAAACCCCCTCGATAAAGGGGTAAAAATAATCCAAAGTAGAACAAATTTACATTGTTGCTCCTTCCCGATATACATGTGTGTGTGTGTGTGTGTGTAGGCCTCCTTGAACTCCTTAGTCACCATATACCACAATGAAGCCAACAACCAGCTTATTCCCCACAAAATCATTGAATCTATTCATTGACCATTCTATGTCAAATTGTGCTTTTATTCATAATGGACAAAGTATGTTGTGCCCAACATCATTGGTAATGACTCAAAGTTATGACCATATAGTGGTTGTAATTTTGAGAATAACAATTTAATTAAAAGTGAATCAGTTTTTATTGAACGCACATTTCACTTCTAAATATAACATCAACCTTCATATCTATTCAGTCTCTAAATTGTAGATACAAAAAATGTACAAGTGCAATAAATTGATGACACTCAACTTTCAATAAATTATTACAGAGACAAGTACAAGAAACTGTATTTTTAAAATAGACGAGGGCTTATGAGCTTAATGGCATCTCCTATTTCTCTATCAAGTTTATACTATAAACAAATTTGCAATTACACATGCTTCATCACACTCCCAATCCCACATTTTACCAAGGATGGTGACTTTATCCAAAAAGCATCAGAGTTGTGGTTGTCTTTTTCTAGTAATGTAATCTAAATGCCATTATTTCATCACTAGTTTTTGTGTCTCTATGCAAGCAATCTAAAACTTTTGCACCTCACCATCTATCATCCTAAGAGATCAGAATTCAGTTGTCACCTTTTATGATAAAATGTATTCAACAACAATAAGAATAGATTCTAGTTAATATCTCATCAGTTGCCAGAGTTTTTGTCAGTTGCAATATTTAAATGATATTCCAAAAAGTGCCTAATTTACCCCTGCAATATCTTTTCTGCACGATAAAAATTTTCATTATAGTTACCACTTTCCCTTTTCTTTTTTTTTTCCTCATACCAATACACCTGAAGTCTAATGAAGAACCTTCCCAAATAATACTTAAAATTTTCCACTTCATTAATTTCTGACGTCATGTTCTACAGCAACATCAATCGTTTTTTTCTCAACCCCATATCTATCTTTTACAATCAATTCAGCTAAGTTCCATTATGAATCATGTACTGCAATCCAGTTGCAATACTCATACAACATATTCTTTTTTTAAAAAAAAAATGAGAAAAAAATTTAATTTTATTTTTCATTTAAAGTGACTTCAGAAAAAGCTTCTCCAAACTCAGAACTTCTATAGATCAGTAACAACAACCAGTTCCATTCAAGGTTCCAATAAAAAAATACAAGGAAAGCTTGAAATAGATTCAAAAGAAGGCAGACACATGTATTTTGACAGATATAAGAAACTCCATATACATTACTAGTCAGAAAACAGCCACTATGATATATAAAGTCATGGTGCAGTTCATCCCTTTAGTTTCACAGTCACCAACAAGATCAGTTTGACTTAAAAAGCCGCAACAAATTAAAAACATTTGCCAGAGAAAATGAATTACGATTTCAACCCTATACCTGACTGCATTGAGCGAAGAGTAAAAGAATAAGTACTGATCACATTCCTAAAAATGTTCAACTGCTATAATAAAGATGGTGCAGATGCACTCAATTACTTAAGTGATGCAAGTGTGTGTTTGTATACATATATTGCATGCAGATGGAACAAAAATAAAAGAATCTTACACTCGTTGCAATGTGGCATGGTATAGCATGCTCCCAATGGCAAGTGTCATATTTGATAAGTGAAGGACACTAAACCTCTTCTCAAACCGCTGTCTCAAAGCATTTATAAGGCCAACCAATGCCAAAACAATGCCTGGTACATTTGATACAGTGTTGAAGAACTCTGCAATATAAGAAGAGTAGACATAATTTTTCTCACACCACTCAGTTGATGTGACGGGACCCCAGAAGCTTGATAATCCATCTGCCATTCTTCACCTTTTATTCCGAATATATATGATGTCAATTCACTTCCGCTATAATATTACAGAGTTCATCAAACCTGGAATTTACATTAAGAAAATAAGGTAATATAAAATCATTGGAATGACAACAAACTTAAACCACAATGACTTCATTTGCCCAATTTATTCAACCGTTATCAACCATCAAGGAAGAGTAAATATATGACTTAAGTAAACTGCATCACAGAAAAATGCTACCTCACAAAATACATAATAAAAGTAATAAAAAATATGACTGGAGCAACACAAACCTAGAATGCATAATCCCAATTTCTATCAGGAAAAATTAATTTTTATATTTTCTATTACTACAGGGGGCAAAATAATCAAGAGGTTTAGAACGTTAAAAATTGGCAGAAAGCTTAAGAGCATATCTACCGAGAAATTAAACCATCATCATTTGAGAAAATATATAAATAAATTTTTTAGTGAAACAATGACTGAAGCCTTCTAAAGCCAGTCAACTAAAGACAAAACTTTACATCACAACACTACGTCACATCCAGAAGTAGTGGCATGTAGGATGCTATACCGTCAGAAAAAAAATTCTGAACAACAAACCTAAGGTAAAAGTAGCCCAAAATCCCATCAATTCCTCACCACCCTACTCTTCCAAACATATCATCTAACAAGCTTCATTCCAATGTTACTCTTCCTTTCAGGTTTAAAATGACCACTTCTTATATTTAAAAAGAAAAATGATTGCTTCTTTGTTATGTTTTAACACACTTTTTGTTGAGTTCTCATGTAATTAGTCTAGTAAACAGAACTGAAAAGTCAATGTCAAAATAACAAATCTGCAGATTATTAAAAGGAGCTGGTAAGGAAAAAATTAAAGATTTTGCCCAAGCTGACAAGATTTTGTATTTATCCACTCCAAATTTACATCATAGCAGCAAATAAGAATGATCTGCCACAATTAAACCATCTTGCTACTAGTCATCAAAAGAAGTAATTCTCCACTACTTTATCATTATTGCAGTACCTAAGGGTTGAAGGATGGGGTTAGCTTGTGCTCTATTTATATATCTTCTACACTTAAGAATATATAGGAAATTGCCCAAAGGCATTGTCAATTGCAGCCCTCGACATCCTTTATAAAGTTTTGCCCCAATATTTTTTCCAATAATATACCAGAGGATATCAGCACCAGATGTAAGTATATTAACAACAACAATGAATTTCTATGATATATTGATATTAGAAACACAAGGCTAGTGGCATTGCCTAAGGCATTTCTAGGCACAATAGCCCCTGCATCTAATGTTGCTAGAGTGCAGATTACTGCGACATATCAAATGTACATGTTTTGATTGTTTCATTTTCCATCCCAAAACTTTAGTACCATAAAATTATTTTGCTATTACCTTCATATTGGTGACCTCAAATAACAATTCACATGGTAGTAGTGAATTCCTTGTAAGTTAGTCCAAAATTCTTGGAGAATACTTCTATGACAATTAAAAGCTCTTGTTATCTTACATTCTCAAATATCAATATAGACCATGACAAAAATGTAAACCAAACAAAGCCTAATAACACAGAAATGAAAATACAAGATTAAGAGCTTTCAAGGTGCAAGAATATATCAACACACATACATATATATATATATATCACACACAAGACAGAAGAATTCTAATGCGATGCATCAGGCATATCTTAATCTTCTAAAAGAAAGGTTTTACTTGTTAAATCTGGCTACCACAATGGACAACTTTAATTTCCGTAATTACAGGAAACACTGCCAACAAATCCTATAACACCCGAGAATCACACAGCTTCCAGAAATACATAACTACATTTAGCATTCTAGACTTCCCAAATAAAAGCTCACAATCATAGAATTTTAATCTACTAACATTAAACCAGAAGCAAACACATATCACATCCCACTAAATTTACACCCAAACAACACATACTAGACACCTAAAAGATTTCAAACCTACAAGAGCAACAACACAACCATAGTGAACCCAAAAAAAAAGCTAGATTAAATATTGAAGTACAATCAGATCAATAATGCAGCCTATATAAGTCCATCAAAACCATTCAAACTTCAAGACAAACATGTAGTAATTTCCCACTTTTCAATACCCTAATCAATCTAATCTAAAACTTCACCATATAAAAACCAACATTGACCCTCTTCTCCAAAAATCAAAACTTTTCAACTTCATCTTTGACCCCACTTCAACTTCACAAGTAAACAGATTTTAGACCAATTCAAGACTCGAAACCCATGAATCAATTTAACAAACAAAAAGGCCGCAACTGAACCAAAACCCTCAACCCATTTGCCCTAATTCACGTATAAATCAATACAATCCAAGTAAACATTTCACACACCATAAGAATCAGTACAAACATACACACACATATCTATACATATATATCTACAGGAAAAAAACCAAAGGACTGACTGTTGAAGAGAAAAGGAGAGAAAGTGGAACGAGAACTAACCTTTGTTTGGGCAACAACCAGATCTATGTTTCAAATCTATCTAATCTAAAACCCTCTCACAAACTAATAATATTCAATTGTGTTTTTTTTTTTTGCTCTGTTTTGAAGAAGAATGGAAAATGAAAGCGAAGTGGCTAGTACTGGAGGCCGGGCGAGGCGCGTGGATTGAGGGTTTTATACGCGGACAAGTGTGGGTTTTGGGTGGGGTGACTCACCGTTGGATTGGGGATTGTGCGGTCAGGATTGGTCAGATTGATGAGACTGAACGCGGGTTGGCCACTGCTTTTGGTTTATGGATCTACTTTTACAGCGCATTAAAATCGCGTGTGATGTACGTACGCTTTTTTCAAAGTTTGAAACCCTTTTCAATACTTCATTATTTTGTTTTTGAGTAACGTTAGATTGTCCAAATTCATCCAAATTCATGTATAATTGATGTAGCATTTCAGTTGTCAATAACAAATTATTATGAGAGTATGTCATGATTTATGTAGTAATTGCCAAAACAATAATGCTAGATAATTCTAGTAGATGGATAATCAAGCCAACTTGAGTGTTTCTATTTGAATTCCTTTCGCTTCATCTTTTTGTTACTTTGACCTTCAAATGAATGGATTGATTAGGGAAGGTAGATCCTTTATGGATTGGACTTTTTCTTATGGCATACTCTTTTCTTATTTCATTACAATTCCTTTCTTTTCTTGTTTCTCATTTGACTTCACTTCATATACTTTGGCTTTAGTTGAGAAGCAAACTTAACTTTGCTCGATACAAGCGAACTTCTCTCTCAAAGCGAATGCTTCTTTCTTAATTGAAACAAAGTTCTCCCTTTGATCGTTAGCCTCCCTTTCCTTCTCTATGATAAATAATTATCATTACCTAAGACAAAAAATGAGACACCTAATAAAGAACAAGCTACTAGATAGATAAAAAGAAGATCAAGCATTGAAATCATGCCAAAACAACATTCCCTCCTCAAAAGTAGAAGGTTCTATTGATTGCAATAGTTGAGTTACTACATTCCCCCGTGTGGATTAAGCATCATGTTGTCTTCCTCACCCTTACTTTATAGAACGCCAAAAGCTAAGGTAGCGGTCATAACAACCAAACTAAAGGTATAAAGGGATATTTTAGTTTTTGTCTTATAAACGATAATTCAATCCACTCAAGATCAACCATTCTATAAATATAAGATCATTTGTTAACCAATCGGATTTATTAGATTCTCATCCTTCCACTTTTATCCGACTATCGGAGCAAGAACTTGCACTTTTATGGCTTACTTTTTGTTTATGATGGAGACTAAGATAGCAATCATAGAGGACAACACACCAATTGGGTTGATTTCTTGGAGATCACATGCTTGAAGGAATTTATGCCTAACCGTGCTATAGGTCATGCAATTAGAGACAACATTTATTTGTTCCATATAGGCTATGTTTTATGTGATTTATTGTGTTTTAGTTACGTTAGTTTTATTTAATTTATTTAAGTCTTTAGACTATGTTATTTTGGGCTAAAGACATTGTATTAATTCAAGCCTATGTGTGTGGTTTATTTAGGCTCAACCAAATAGGGTTAGGATTTGGTTGGTTACTGTCTGTTTTCCATATAAAGGAGTGTGAGCCCTAACTTTATGTATGATGCACCGACTAGTGATTAAGTGAATGAGAAATATTTTTCTTTTGTTTTTCATGAACATGTGATCTTATCAAGTTAATTCTTGTGGCAATCAATCATAACTTATCTTTCACTTTCTCATCTTATTCTTTGGAGTGACATTAATGCCCTCCTTTTATAATTTTGGTTCTTGGTTGTTCTATAAATAGGTTAAATTTTTTTTATTATTTTGGTTTTTGATTGTCATATAATCAATGAGTCAAAATTCTCTTTATAATTAAACATGTAATTAACTTTGTTGGGGTTATGATTTCATATTTGTTTATGGTGTCATATCGGTATAAAGGGTTCATATCATTTGATATTAGAGCCGGGTTAATTAATTTAGGTTTGAATTATCATTTTTTTTTTAATTTTTGTTTCAACACATTATCTTTGTTTTTGCACATCTTCTTTGTTTTCGCATCATCTTCGTTGAGTCGTCATCCTTGAATTGCATTATTTGATATAAGAGCTTTGGTTAATTAATTCAAGTTTGAATTACCTTGCACAAAAAAATAAAAAGATTTGAAGTATCAATTTATCTTTTGTTCCGTATATCATACTTGTCGCATATTATCTTCTTTGTTGACGCAGAACGGAAAATCTAGGGTTTACCAGCGTAATCCCTAAAGTGACAAACTGGAATCCACCAGAAAATAAAGAATACAGATAAACTGAAACTTGAAATATTATTGAATAATAATCGCAATTGATAACAAAGAATCCTTAAATAGGCTCCTAAAAACCCTAAAAGAAGCAAAAATACTAAAATATCCTCATAATAAACAAAAACGGAAAACAAATAAAACACAAATAAAAACGCCAAAATCTTCGGGTGCCCGACGACCAAACTTAAACAGCTCCGTTGAGGATGTAAATAGCGTCAACCGGGTACCCCTGGTTGGGCCGCTCTAGAACTCTGAAAGATCTTTCCGAAAACATATTATAATAGGAAATTCGCCAACCGAGTCAAAAGTTATGTCCGTTTCTTTGAAACACTTTTTTTTGACAATTTTCGATCCATCTCTTCTTCAAACTCCAAAGCCAACTATCCTACATCATTTGTTATGCATCATCATACTGATATCATCTTTGTGTCGCATGTTGCCTTATTTTTGTATCACCTAGAGTTAGTAACAAATCCTTATTTATTTATTTTTTGGTTTTGCAAACGTGTCATTAAATTTATTGTGTGCATTCTAAATATATTTAAAAATAAATAAATAAAGGAAAAGAAGAAGCAGAAAAAAAAAAGTAGGAAATCTTGTGATTTGTTATTTTAGTTGGAAGAGAAAATCTTGCGATTTGGTAACTTAATTATAAGAGAAAATCTTGTGATTATCTTAATTGTAGTAGAAAATCTTATGATTTAATACTTGTTTGAGAGAATCTTGCGATTTGTATTTTAATTGTAGGAGAAAATCTTAGGATTTAGCACATTTATTTATTTATTTATTTTATTTTTGTGTCATGCATTCTTGATCTTATTCTCTATCTAATCCGCAACCTTATTGCATTGTGCTTCCTTGAATTTTCTAGTTTGCTTATTCTTGATTCATTCTTTTATTGCCTTCTTGTTCATTTTTTGTTGTTCCTTTGTTCTTTTTGTGTGTGTGTTTCCTTGCTGAGATTTTTTGGAGGAGGTTACTTCAAGGGTGACTTGGTGTGATCTATTAGTTCAATAAAGAACTTAGTGTGAAAAGTTGGAGTGAGGTAAAGGCAGTAGTACATATAAACAATACGTGAAACATGTGAGAAAGTGTTGAATGAATAATATGTGAGTGAGTGGAGTGAAACACGTGAGAGAGTATTGTGAGGTCCTTTCTAACATTCTTTTTAGGTTTCAATTATATCATCAAACAACGATAAAGATGGGTGACGGTTTGAGGACAAATAGTTTTGAGGAAAAGGGAAATGATAAAGGCCAAGATAGCAATCATGAAGAACAACAAGGCAATTACAATTAGGCTGAGTTCTTGGAGATTGCATGCTTGGAGGAATTTGGGCTAATTGCACTACTGTTCTTTTTTTCCTAATTTGAAGGTCGATCCTCTGAAACCTTTTCAATTCAGTTATGTTATTTGATTTGCCTTATGATTGATGAAATGCTCCAATGAGTTAAAGATTGTGTTTTTCTTCATCTTTTGTTTTTTTTTTTAGCCTTTTTAAGTTATTGATTGCTAATGTTAGAGTCTAATCCATTAGGTCCTTCAACAACCTTAAGCACACAATCTTGGAGGTCATGTTATTGATGGGATCACTTAACATCTCGTAGCACGGTTGGTAAGTTACTTAATAGGTTCTCTGAAATCTAGCAACAGGTCCTGCTTCAATTTCTTAGGCATTATTAACAACTTTGGTGAGCTAATAAATGTATATTACATACATAAGAAATTGCATAATGCAATTTCACTTGTAGTTATATATATATATATATATATATATAAAACAATCCAATAATTAATATGAGTTTATATTATCACTAGTTTCGTTTTCAAATTTCTCCAATTAAAAAAGAAAAGAGGATATTTTAGATGCATGAGATGAAATTTTTTAACGCAAAATCAATTATTCATGAAGTGTATTGTAACACATGTTTGATTATGTTTACCTTGTTATGGTTGTTTTTTGTTTGTTAATATGTTGATTAAATTTTACATTTTCAGAATTCATCTATTCTTCTTGTTTCCTTTCAAAATTTTTTTTCCCTAGTATGGTTGCAACTACATGTTAATTAGATAGCAATCATGTGATATAGTCTTTGTTTAGACATTTTTAAATGGATTCACAGCACTTTCAACAATTCTCTCGCTCTCAACATCTTGCTAATTATACTAAATATATAAATGTTAGTGACTCACTTAATCATTAATATATTGGTATTTCCTCTCAATTCCACCCGCAAATCTCTATATCATAAACTTACAAATTTGGTTCATTGAACTTACCGTTTCAGCTCAATTTTGCCTTTAATCCTATGAATGTTTCATATCCGTCCTATGTTCACCAACAATTTGGATCTGGATTCTTATTTCAAGATCTATTTAATGCTTCCAAATTTTCATTTGACACTCAATCCACTAATACATTCAAGGGATCCAAGAAAAAAGGCAAGCCTACCAAAATGTCAAAAATCTCTCAAACTTCAACTTCCAACAAAAACTAAACTAAAGTTGATGATGTTGCTTTAACAAAGGCATACCTATATATTTTTGCCAGTTGCTTTTTCGAAATATATATATATATATTTGTTGATTTTGATATTGGTAATAATCAGAAAAATCCAACAATGTGAAATCGTATTTTACAAATTTGGTGAGATAAAATAAAAGCATATGATGAGGCTCTAACCACCAATAGCTTAGGATGTCATTGGGAAGAAATACTAGTGCAATAAATAAATTCTATGCATTATATGAATGATTAGAAGGAAATCCACAAAGTGGAACAACCTCAGAAAATATGGTAACCTCTGTTATGTTATATAGTAATTTATAGTGTTGTTTACAAGTACTAATGTTTAGCATTTTCAATTGCTCTAAGAAATATATTTGCAATTGATAATGTTGATGAACTTGTTCTTGATTAGTTATGTTATCTTTGTTGTTGTTGGTTTTTTTTTTTTTCCTCTTTTGGGGTAGAAAAGAGAAGCAATGTATGAGGATCTTACTAATGATAAACCATTCAAATACGAGCATGTAAGGAAATTTTGGGAGAAAAAAAATCCACAATGGTGTTCATTCAAAATGACTTACCTAGACAAATGATTTCAACAAACAAAAGTTGGTCAATGACAATGACGGTCCACCTTTATCAACACCGATGTCTTTTTCTAATCAAGGAGATGAATTTATCAATTTAGACACTCCTATAACTAAAGGTATTAGTTTTAATAGAATTGAGCGCCCACAAGAAAGAAAAAGTACAAAAGAGTAAAACATGAGGTTGATGACAAAAAGGGTGTGGTTGATGCATTAAACAAATTACATTGTACTTTAGAGAAGCAAATTACATAAATCAAGAAGAGTTGGAGTTAAAAAGGGAAAAAGATAAGAAAGAGTTTAAGTTGCGAGAACAAGCAATGAAAAAAGGAATAAAATTGAAAGAGAATGCTCAAAACTTGAAGGAGAGAGATCAACAGCTGCAAAATAAAGATTAACAAGCGAAGTAGAAAGAACAACAAATGAAAGAGAAACTCAAAAGGTACAAAAAATTTGAATCAAGATGTCAACAACCTTCCACCACCATTACGAAAGAATTTTGAAATGCATAAGGTTCAAATGCTGAAAGAATGAGAAAATGATGTTTGACAACAATTAGTGGTGATTTTGACAAGCTTTGTTTATCTATTAACACTTGCATTATTAGAACAACTGTAATTTTACCACATTTGATTTTTCTTATTTGAACAACTGCAACAATAATTGTTTCTTTATTGATAGTTCTTATGATAAAGTTTGAAAGACAATTGATATAATTATTTGAAAGATCATATTTTTTGTTGGTAAATTTATTTTTGCAAGTTTTCAAATAAAACAAAAGATGATTCACTATACTTGAAGTAAGAGATGAATCACTAAACCATATTCTTCCATTATTATTATCACTTTTTTAAACACACAAATCATGAGAGTATTAGATTAGATAAGATTTTAAACTAATGATAATAACAATGGAAGAATATGGTTTAGTCATCTCTAACTTCTAATCTAGTGAACCTCTTTCAAATCAATGGTTTGGCTATCGAAGTTGTGAGCACTAGCATGTAAGTTTCAGATCATCTTTTACTTTATCAGAAAACCTACAAGAATAAATTTACCCACAAGAAATATGATCTTTCAAATAATCATATCGATTGTCTTTCAAACTTCATCATAAAAACAATCAATAATGAAATAAATATTCTTACAGTTGTTCAAACAATAAAAATTATGTGTAGAAAAAATTGCAATTGTTCTAATAATGGAAGTGTTAATAGATAAATAAAACTTGTTAAAATCATACTAATTAAGAAAATCAAATATTTGTCCAATAGTTAATAAAACAAGTTACTCACTACTTGCAAAATTCTTTCCAAACAAGCCATCATTTTCCCATTCCTTCAATATTTCGGTCTGATTTATTTCCAAAGTCCTTCGTAATGCTAGTAGAAGGTTGTTGACATCTTAATTCAAAATATGGTCTTCATCTTGTCTCTTTTGAGCTTTCTCCTTCATTTGTTGTTCTTTCTGCTTCATTTGTTCGTTTTTATCTTTTAACTATTGATGTTTCTCCTTCAATATTTGAGCATTCTCGTCCAATTTTATCTCTTTTTTCATTGCTTATTCTTGCAACTCAAAGTCTTTCTTATCTTTTTCCCTTTCCAACTCCAACTTGATTAATAGTAATTTGCTTCTCTAAACTACATTGTAATATGTTTAATGCATCAATCATACCCTTTTCATCATTCAACCTCATTTTTTCCTCTTTAGTACATTTTCTTTCTTGTGGATGCTCAATTCCATTAGAATTAATATCTTTAGTACAAGAGTATCCAAACTGATAAATCCATCTCCTAGACTAAAAAAGACATTAGTGTTGATACAGGCATATTATTATTGTCATTGACCAACTTTTGTTTGTTGAAATCATTTGTCTTGATAAGTCTTTTTTAATACAATTTTGGATTTTTTTTTCAAAATCCCCCAACATGCTCGTACTTGAATGGTTTATTATTAGTAAGCTCTGCATACATATGTATTGTTTCTCTTTTCTACCCAAAAAAAAACCTACAAGAAAAAGGATAACATAAATAATCAAGAACAAGTATCAATATTGTAAATTGTAAATGTATTTCTTAGAGCAATTGAAAATACTAAACATCAGTATTTGTAAACAACATTGAAAATTACTATATAACATAATAGAGATTATCATATCGTCTATTGTTGTTCCACTTTGTGGATTTCTTTCTAATAGTTCATATAATATGTAAAATTTGTTTACTACAACTAATATTTTTTCCCAACAATATCCTAAGCTATTGGTGGTCCGAGCCTCATCATATGCTCCCATATTGTCTCTCTAAATTTATAAAATATGATTCCACATTGTTGGACTTTTTGGATTATTATTAATATCAAAATCAACAAAAACATATAGTCAAGCTTTTGATAAAGCAAAATCTTCAACTTTAGTTCGGTTTTTGTTGGAAGTTGAAGTTTGAGAGATATTTGACATTTTGATAGTCTTGCCTTTTTTCTTGGATCCTTTAGATGTATTTGTGGTTTGAGTGTCAAATGAAAATTTGGAAGTATTAAATAGATCTTGAAATAAGAATCCAAATCCAAATTATTGATGAACATGAGAAGTATATGAAATATTCATTGGATTAAAAGCAAAACTGTGCTAGAACTGTAGGTTCAATGGATCAAATTAATTAACTTGTGACATAGAGATCTATGGGTGGAATTGGAAGGAGTTACAAACATAGTGAATCATTAGCATTTATATGTTAAGTATTAGTGGCAAGGTGTTAAGAGTGCAAGAATTATAAAGAGTGTTATGAATCCATTTAATAATGCTTGCACAAAGACAATACCACATGATTATTATCTAATTAACACTGAGTCGCAGCCATACTAGAAATACATTGAAAGAAAACAAGGAAGATATAGATGAAATATGAAAATGTAAAACTTAATCAACATATTAACAAACAAAGAAACAACCACACCAAGATAAACATAATCAAACATATGTTGCAATACACTTCATGAATAAATGATTTTGCATTAAAAAAATTTTATGTCATGCATCTAGAAGATCCAATTTTCTTTTTAATTTGGAGAAATTTGAAAACGAAACTAGTGATAATATAAACTCAAATTAACGATTGGATAATTAAATATATAACACTACATGCAAAATTGCATTATGTAATTTCTTGAGTATGTAATATACATGTATTAGCTCACCAAAAGTTGTTAACAATGCATACGAAATTGAAACAGAACCTGTTGCAATAACCATGCTAGAGACGTTGAGTGATCCCACCAATAACACAACCTTTAAGATTGCATACTTTAGATTGTTGAAGGACCGGATTGATTAGGCTCCAGTATTAGCAATGCATTATTCAATTAATACTAGTTTTTGTCGAGGACAAATATAATTAGTATACAACTCTAGGGTCGGTAATTTGAAACCCAACACGGCGAGTCGACACAAAACCGATACGATTATTACGGGTTAGAATTGAGCATAAACGAGTTGGATAAATAAATAGGTCAACATATCTAACCCGTTTACTAATTGTGTTGGGTTCGTAGATTCTTAAATGGGTCACGGGTTAACTTGTTTAACAGGAGTAAAAAAGTAATTTCATATAAAGGGTTATTCATGTAATTTTAGTGTTGGTATATATATATTTTTTATGTTTTGGATTGGATTTGTGGATGATTGTATTCTTTTAGGTTTTGGATTGTATTTGTGATTTAAGAGGTCTTGTATATATTTATTTTAATTTTATTTTTTATTCGATCTATATTAAATTTAAATGTATTAAATATGATTAAATGAATCATAAACAAGTCATTAAACGTGTTAGCTAAACGGATCATTAAACATATCAGCTAAATGGGTCAATAAATGAGTCAATAAACACGTTGATTATATAGGTCAGTAAACGGATCACTAAACGGATCAATAAATGATTCATGATTCATAAATAAACGGATTAATCGTGTCGTTTCCATGTTGACCCATTAATAATCGTGTCGCGTTCGTATTGAAGAGGTTCAACCCGTTTATTAATCGTGTCGTATTCATGTCAGGTCAAAAATAATCGGATCGTGTTCGTATCGTATCCAACCCGACTTGCAAACTGGATTGCCACCCCTATACAAATCTTTCAATAGAATAGTCAATAACTTAAAAAGGCTAAAAAAAATATGAAGAAAAATACAATCTTTAACCATTACGACATTTCATTGATCACAAGGCAAACCCAATAAAATAACTAAATTGAAAAGGACTCAAATTTTGTAGATTGGATCCATCTTCAAGCCAAGAAAAAAAAATAGAATTTTAAAAAAAAAAATCAGAAAATTTGTAGAAAATCGAGACGAGAAGCAGAGAGGTTTGAATAAAAAAGCTGGAAACAGCGAAAGTTAATGAGAAAAACAAATAGAGATGATGTAGAAGAATAGGTTACTGTTTTTTTAGCGCTCAAATTTTCAATACTTTTTATTTTTATGCTAGAATGAGAGCGATTTAGATGAAAAATTGACTTGCTAAGTTAGTAAAAAAATAGCTATTTAAAAGCTCCTTTAAAAATAAATGATCATATTGACAATGTCTTTTCTTTTTTTTGGGTACCTTAGCTTTATAATGTATAGTAATAATTGTATTTGAAAAGTCTATTTTAACACAATGTGTATTTATCTTATAGGGAATTTTATTTTTTCACAATTTATTAAAGCATTGGAAATGCTCTTAATAAGTTGGAAATACAATCAAGAATTATAAATAAATGTAATTAAAATCAATAATCTAAGGATTTAAATCAACTGCTTTCTTTTTTTTTTTTTTTTTTTGAAAGCTGATTTAAATCAACTACTTTGTAACAACAAAATTACAATAATAATTGGAACACAAAACAATAATGTATATGCAACCTATTGAACACTTTTACTACAAAAATAATGTGAGAGACATACAATAAAGTGAAATTAAAAGAAAAAAAATTAAAATACTAACTTGATTAGATAGAGGCTTACAGTGATTACAATGTCCTAAAAGCACTAATTTCACTGCTTCTCTTCTCAAACTCAACTGAATTAATGTGTAGTCTGAAGTTTTCATATATAAAAACTGGATTGGCTTTCTCTTTATATAAACTCTCTCTTGCTTTATAAAAAAAGTCTTTCTTTAACAATTGTATCTGTTCAAAATAAAGATCAATATATTTTGAACAAATATATCTATTTTCAGAAGTCACATCTATCTAAACAGTTATAATCTAGCTCCTTTACAGGTAAGCTTACTCATTAATTACATCTATTAGATTGATTATAAGGATAGTTATTAAAATCAATCCAATTGTTGTTTATTGGATAAGGTTATCCAACCAATAAGATAGTTAAATCCTTTAAAAATAAAACAAAAAGGGAAATGTCTTGAATTTCATTCAAATTACTAAAAGTTTAACATAAAAGCTTGGAAGAAACAGGTCACCTATTAGGTACAAGGACATTCATATACAGCTAACATAGTTTTTAGGGATAATTCTAATATCATTCCTTATGTTTGATGTAATCGCTAATTATTTCATTGTAGTTTGCAGAAATCTCATTTTGCCCCTTTTATTAACTCTGTTAATATAAAGTTAAATCTAACCATGGTGTGCAAAAAGATAAAATTGCCCCTCAGTTATAACAAAAACTGAAAAAAAAAATAAAATAAATAAAGGCTATGTGACTATTGTAAGTGCAACGGTCACATTTTTTTTCACTTTTAAAGGGCTGTTTCTCAGCCCAAATAGAAGCGAAAAAAACACATACCCAAAATTCAACCAAAAGCATATCAAATCACCATTTCTCAACCAAAAGCAACACATTACTCAACCTTAAGCCACACACATTTCTTCCCACAACTACAAATCATCCCACATTTTATATCACACAGTTCATCCAAAAAGCCACACACACTTCATCACACAGTTCATACATTAAGGCAGTACATACATCCATATATTAAGTATTAAAACTATTAAATATTAACAACAACTATTAAGGCAGTACATACACCCATATATGTGTAAAAACTACTAACAAATACTAAAACTATTAAATATTTATAATTAGAATCATACATATCTCCTTGCAGTAGATTAATTCACTAATTATCTTTTTAGTATACATAAAGCAAGGAGATATGCATGATTCTAATATATAAAGCAAGGAATTGGCAGATACATAAAGCAAGGAGATATGCATGTAAGCGAACGGTGACATGATGGGATTAGATACCAATTCCTCATTATGTGCAATTCAATGATATGAACAGCACCTGCCCTTAATGCAATTATTCTACTAGTTCAAAATTATAACGCAATAGCAGAAGTAAAAGAAGTAAAAAAAGAATTTTAGCGAGTTTTCTTGATAAGGTTTAAGTAAATCCAATCTCCCATGAATCAGAATCCCCTAATAGAAAACACGATCCACATGCTTGCCTAACTTCTACTAAACACTGTTATATCCCATTCCAACGAATCTATAAACTACCATACAGCCCTTATAGCAATGAATAATATTACAGCACCAAGCCAGAATTAAATACTTAATATCAATTACATTAACATTTTCAGAATTCCAAAAAGAAACAGTTTGAAATTTACCAACCATCCAAACCACATAAACTTCAACCATCATATCAATTAAGTGTTTCCATCTTTCAATTGAAAAAACCCCAATTTTTTTTTTGTTTTCATTAAAACCCTAACAGATCGAAAACAGCAAAATCCAACTTCATAAACTTCAACCATCCAAACCACACACATGAAAAAAAAAAAAAAATTATCAAAAAAATACAAAACTTACCTTTGCTCCAACGACCATGAACACCTTCTGTCTCAACACTTCCTTCAAACTGGCGCTCAACCACACCACGATGCTCCAAAATATCAGTTCAAGTGACGAACAGACGCATGCAAGCGGTTTTACGAACTGTAGAAGTTGGCGATGACTACTTTAGGTTTCCTTTTTTGGCGCCAAGTGCACATGAATAGTATCTCACCAGATGGAGAGATAATGGACAGTGTGGTGGAGCTTTGGGACCGTCTACTCTTTGGCCTAGTATGTTGCATAGAATTGGACTGGGTTTGAATTGTTTCCAGTCCAAACCCATTTTTTATCATAGCAAAACCAATCCCATCTCTTTTTTTTATCCCACCATAACTGGCAAGATAAAATGTCCACCACCAACCCTCACTCTCTCTCTCTCTCTCTCCCCTCTCCACCATTTCCATCTCCTCTTGAACGTACCGTCGTTTCTTCTCTTCTCCTCCTCTCCGCTGCTAACCCTCACTCTCTCTCGCCTCTTCTGTAAATTTCTGCATTCAACAAACACTTGCAGAACCATCGACCAAACCTCAAACCCACAATTAGAATTCCAAGTTTGGTTTTTTATTACAAAAGAGCGAGACCCCATTTGTTATCACCCATTGCTCATATTCCAACACCACGAGTCCTGATTCTTCTGAGGACATATTATTGCTAAAACCATTAAAAAATCTGAACTTTGATTCACTCAAAGCTACCCTTTTTAAATTGACTCCCTTTGATGTCATCCAGTGGTCTAGTGCGTTATCTGTTGCAATTATGGATGAGACTCTATAGTTGGTTTTGAACCCATTTTTTTGGATGTATTTTAGCCGGACTTGGTTGTTTCGGCCTTGATATTTGTTCTAACAAAATGATATCAAGTTTGTTTATTTTTAAAAATAATTTAATTATTTAAAATTGATTTTATCAAATCTCATATTGTACCAAACACATATTAGCATTAATTTATCTACTCTTATACTGTACTAAACATATCAAGTATTAATTTATCTAATCCTATCCAATCCAATCCCATAAAAATAATCTCATCCAATTCTACATGCCAAACGGGGTTTAAATCTTCTAATGACCTACCCACAGTCGTACACGTGTCGCTCATCCGTTTATTCAATTTTTTTAAACTCATTTTACAATAAATTGACAACTTCACCCTTCCTTATTAAAAGTTAAATATTGACTTTTTAACAACCAAATTAATGGTAAAGAATTTTTTAGCTATTTTTATAAATTATAGAAATTATTTTATCCACTTTATAATTTATTAAGGGGTTCTATGTGATTTCTAAAGTCAGAGAATTTTTTTATTATTATACCAAACTACAAGGAATATTAGAATTATCCCTATTTTTTAAGTTATCAATGATGCTAGTGTAGAAGACCTTTATGATATGTGAGTTTTAATAAATATATAGATAATGAAATAATGTGGTGAATAATGTTTTAATTAGAACTCATATGCTTATGTATGAATTTGAACAAAAAATTAGACAAATAATAAATAAATAAATAAAACTTGCATGCATTTCATGCAAATATGCTAAATGAATTCCCCACTCCACTTGTGTGTGAGAGAGCGGAACATAAACTGCATAATGAAAATCCATAAATGGATGTGCCCGCGCAGCGGCCCCCGCCGCCCCCAACCCCCACCCCCCGCCCCACATATAAAGAGTTTACAAGGTTAAAAATATTATCTCAAATCATTTTATGTCCTGATTCTAAGAAAAAGGACACTGGATGGTAATTGGTTACTGGAAAAGAGGTTGGAAAGGAAAAAAGATTCTTTATTTCCGTTTTTGTTTGCACAAATTGTCAAGGAATGAGTATACAAGCCATAACCTTAACAATCATTTTTACTTCAAGATGGAGGAATCAGAATTCCACTTTAGGGGTTACAATCCTGATTCATCCTCCTTCACAAACATCAGATAAATCTTTCCTAATGTAATTTAATAATAATTGTTAATAAGATTATTTTAATTATTAATATTTAACTTTAAAATTACAAGAACAAGGAAATTAAAGTTACAAAATTGGGATGTTTGATAAATTGAAGGGAATCCATGTGAAAGAAGAATACACATGGAAAATGATTCATTGTATTACAGTGGAAGGAATCATTAGTCTCTTGGATAGATTCCAGTTTTTGGTTCAAAGCATTGGAATCTTCTCAGGATATTTGATGCAAAATAATAAGATGACAAAACCATTGGAAATCTATGCTTGATGCTTGTGACATTGGATTCCAACATGGGCGCTATCACTGATGTCTTCTCATTTCATAACCATCATTTTGTAATTTATTTGACAGGCTATATAAACAACCTTCAACATTGTATTTGTATACTTGAGAATTGTTATAGACAATAGATGAAAATTGATGAATTACTTGATAGTTATAATTTCTTTATACATTTTGTTGGAGGTATATCCCAAACTTAAATTTGTTATTCTTTTGAAGTTTTCCATTTGAAGGTTGTTCATCTATTTTTTTTAGCATGACTAGACCTATTAATTTTATTCCCGATCTGACCGCTTCTAAAGAATGAATGGACAATCAAAATTAAAGTGATTCGATTTTGGAAACAATCTAATTTTCTGCAATCCGAATTAGGAGACAATATTGAGTTGGTACTTTTAGATTAGAATGTATTATCTAAAACCATTAATGTTTCTATTTTCTATTCTTAATTTAAGTTCCATGTTTGATTTTTGACTTCTTATTCTTCTTTAATCTAGGGTGGTAGGATCCAAACTATTTCTAAAAGTACTCTTATCATTTGGTTGAAGATAGTGTTTATGAATTAAAGTGGTTTTACATACACAAAAAGATAAATTAGTTGGAGAATTTTAAATATGCAGAAATATAAACTAGTAAAACATATATACAAGTTGACCTTCAATGATAAAAGATACGACATGCAAAACACGACTATAGACTACCACCCTGAAAGAAAATGTGCTTTAAAATTTTGTGTTATTTTTTTTTTACATAATTAATTAATTATTAAGTTATATATTATCAACCCGACCTTTTTCAATTTTTTTAATGGAACTAAAATCATAACTTCAAATTCTTTAGAAAAAAAAAACAAAAAAAAGGAAAAATCATTTTAATCCCTAAATTTTGGGAAAATGATAAAGTTTTTAACTGTGTTTTTCAAAAGGACAAAATGAACCTCAACTTTTTGAAAAAGTGTCAAATTAGTTTCTCTCATCGGTCAACTAACGGTCAAACTTAATTGATATCATAGTGAATTTGGGTAAAATTGTCATTTTGAATCATGATGCAGGATGATAACACGTGTAAAGTGGAGATAAAATGAGAAAAAAAAAACTTCAAAAAAATTGAAAAATAAAAAGAAAGTCACAATTTTAAATTGTGACCAGACACTAGCAACACCTCAACAACACTCTCAACTAGATGTCAACGTTTTTTCAAAACCCTACCCAATCCCGTTCAACAACCTACACGGTTCACCCAAAATGGACCACCCAACCCTCAACCAATCAATTGTCAAGTCCGAGGGCCAACCCACCCAAATCTCAAAAGTTTCCTCACTCTCCTTAGCACCTCCTCATTCCTCCTCATCCCTAAGCCAACCTCCACCCCACCCAAATCTTTCTCTTGAGTCAATTCTCTACTAAAGCATCTCCTGTCGCGTCCCTACCCTCCCCTCTCCTTCTCGCCCTTCCCCCTTCCTCTCAACCCCACTGGCCTCGCTTCTTCTGCATGTCCAAACAGACCTTTTCTCACCTCCTCCATGCCCTTCTTCCTCTCCCTCTCGTCCTGTCCTCCCCTCCTCCCCCCTCCCCCCCTCCCCCTTCCCCCCCCCCCCGTTCCCATGCGCGTCTCTCTCCCCCCCTCCCACCCACTCAACCCTCACCCGTCACTTCGCTTTCCCCTCTTCCGTTGATGCCTGTCGCGTCTTCTACGCTGTCTGCAAGGCCATCAATGACAAGCTCGCAACTTTGGTCGAGTTTAGAGACAATTTGGAGAGGATTGTGGTGGGGTTTGGCTGGATTTCGTTGCCGAATTGTTGTGGGGTTCTTGAGTTTGAAAGGTTTGACATTGATGGTGAGCTCTTGGGACGAAATAGGACGAAATTGTTGCAAGAGTTAAGTCACATTGGTAGCTTTTGGGGAGGAGGTGGAAGGAGGAGTGTATTAAGTTCTTGCCTTATGTAATTGTTACAGGGTGTTTGTTGCATAATTTCTTGATAAAGTTTAGTGAGCCATTGTCTAATGATGTTATGAAGTGTTTGAAGGAAGAGGAATTTCCCGTTTCAAAAAATCACACCCATGAACAAATTAAAATGATAAAGATTTAAGAAAAATACTTATTGTAAGAGTAAAATGGTCATTTCATAATAAATGAATATACACCATTGTCAGATAAAGTTGTGTACACATAAAAATTATTTAAGGGTAAAACTATAATTTTATGAAAATTACATAAAAGCTCATCAAGGTATTTTGATAATTATATATATTATTGTAATATTTAATTTTAGTCGAGGATAAAATGATCTTTTTATTTGTTTTAATTGTGTCCAAGATTAAATTAGTCTTTTCATGTTTTTCATTAAGTTTGATTATTAGTTGACTGATGAAAATGACTAATTTGACATTTTTTCAAAAAATTAAAGTTCATTTTATCTTTTTAAAAAATATAGTTAAAAATTTAATACTTTTTAGGAATTAAAATGATTTTTCCAAAAAAAAAAATCACAGTAGTCTACATGATTGCAAATTGTCGTGCCCAAGTCATTTGTAACATTCCCAACTTTGTAACTTTTGCAACTAGAGGACAATGAATGACCATGAATTTAACTGAATTGACTTTGATTTTGTATGTTAAGACACTTAAGTAAAGATTCCCCCATTAATTTAATGATGAGGTTGATCTTTTTATTAAAGAAGTTTAAATTTGAATAATATATAAAAAAAAAAATCTAATAATCTTAACTATCTATTTTTTTTAAATATTGATATATCACTAAATTATTAAAAGAATAATAAAATTAAAAACAAACGGCAGAGAATCCTACGCATTCCCTAGCTTTGAATGATCAGTTTTTATTTCTAACATTCAAATTTTCTCGGGATCTCTTTGACTTCTGCCGTTAGAATTGAAAATTACATAGACTGAGAACGAAACATGAATTTTCCACCCTCATGAGACTCAGACTGGTTTCCTGTTCAAGAAAATGTCTTTCATCTAATTGTATTGATCTGTATTTTCACCTGCCGACTGTTGAATTTCTAAATTCTTCCTTTAGACTTTTGCTCATAAACGCCAATTATCAGATGAACATGGGGTTTTTCAGCCTCAAAAATCCCCCAAGCTCTAAGAACTTGCACGTTGCAAAAATTCCACACGCCATTCTAAGAAATTAAAAAACAAAATCACCCAAATCAAACCTCCAAGCACAAAGTTAATGGCATTTCTAAGTCAAGTTGCACAGGGCAGGTTGTGGCGTGTGGAGGGACCGCAGACAGTGCACAGCGGGCAGGCACAGGATGCAGGCAGCATCCTGTCCTAGGCACACAGCTCCAACCCGCTAAAGAGTCTTACATAAACAAAATTTCATTATGCCTTTTTTCCAATCAGGAGGAAATAGCCAAACTGGAGTTATAACGTAGCAACTTTATGTAACTATCAATCAAAGAGACAATACATTAGCAATTTTCTGTTCATATAACAGTCAACTTCACAATATTCATTATCATGAAAAATTTTTTTACACTGGCAATAAGCAATCAGTCAAAATCGGGGAAGAGTTCTTTCTTTTCGATGATTCAAGCAGTCTGTTTACCTTATTGACCCATTTTGAATGGATGAAACAGTGCAAACTCCTGCTGAAGTAGTCAATGGAACATCTTTATAGCAGGCGACCAGTTCCATGTTAGTGTGCAGATCTACTTGCACCGTCTCCCAGACCTTCTTCTTGGGGTTTAAGACATCATCAGGTTCACCTTGATATCCAGGAAATGTAACTCTCTCTCCAACTTTAGCAGATTTCGGTGGTTCAACCAATTCAACCTGAAAGTTCACCAGCATTCCTTATAAGTGAGCAGCAGCAACATGGTATTCATGTACAACAGAAAATGAAAATACCACCACCAATTCATTCACATTGCCCAAGACCCAAAACCAGTTCTGTAATTACAACCTTGGGCAACTTAAAGCAAAAGGCTCCAACAATTTTTCTTAAATGTGCATGTCTGTTACAGCATTCCCTTTTGTCTTGTGCTAATTCAAACATATTATGGACCGTTACTTTTATTTACTTTATATAGCTGAATATGAGAGCAACTTTCTAGGAAATTATGTAAGTGGCTGTACTAGGTACCACAAAGACAATTACTATATCTAAACAACAAAAGCAAATCATCAATGTTAGTTGAGATATAAACATGTTATATTATATCTGAGCCCACCATCAAAATGATACCATGGAATTGGGCTGTACAATTTCGGAATAAAGGGGAAGGAGCAGACATAAGTCTGCAGAACATGTCATGACTCATGATGCTTTCTAGTCCTTTAAGGGAATGATCAATGAGATTAAATCTGCACCCTAAATAAAAATTTGTGACAAGGTATAAAGTTTTTCTCACCTTGGTGTGGTCATCATTGGAAGCAGCTAAAACCATTGCATGCGATTTGATTCCCCGCATGGCTGCTGGTTTTAAATTGCAAAGCACACAGACCATGCGCTCCTGCCCAATAATCATTACATGGAATAAACTAGCTTGTTAACATCTCTCAACAAGAAGATGCATTCCAAGAATCGCCCAAATCACCCACCCCACTCCCAAATACTATGAAAATACATAAGAGCATATGACAAAAACCTGCATTTCTTCAAGAGGTATATACTTGACGAGGCCACTAACTACCGTCCGTGGCTGTTCTTCACCCACGTCAATCTCTTCCACATACAATGAATCAGCATCAGGATGTTTCTGAGCTTTTGTAATTTTACCGACACGAATATCAAGTCTTGCAATGGATATTTCTGGCTCAGCAGCAGTCTTAGGCTTGACTTCCCGTTGTTTCTTTTTACTACCATCTGTTAAATCACATAAATGTTATTTGTCAAAGATTACTATGCAACAATATTAACATAACCTGATACAAGTATCTATTTACCAAGAATGGAATGAAAATAAACTCTTTTGCCTAATGTGTGCTGTTGATTCCCATTCTTACATTTAGGTGCTCATGATGTGGCTCAGTTAATAGGAAGCTTTTATAGTTGCAGTATACACGTCAAAAGCTAATTTTTCAGATACTTGGTTTCTTTTTGGAAAAAAAACACTAATATTAAAAAAACAACCATATTCTTAAGACTTAAGCATTCAGATCTATTCAGACTTGGATTGGCTTGCTTTAAAGTTTAAACTCATAATGAGCGAATAGAGACTAATTAGCGCCGAATTCCAAACACCTCTATGATGTTTCATCATAACAAATACCAATAGCCAATAGGAATAGGCAAACCAAAAAGCTTAGCACTATGGAACATTAAACATTGATCGTACATAATGAGTCCTTGTCAAGATGGCTTTCACGAATAGTCACACCAAGATAACACATAATTTTGGAATAAATACAACCATTATACATAGTGATCTCTAGTCACGTGGCTTCATGAAAAGTCAAACCAAGACACTAATACTTACGCACTCTTATCATGACACTGAACCAATCAATAAACATTAATCATTAAGATTAACATGACAAATTAACAAAACCAAAAACAAAAATTTAAAATTAACCTGAAATTTTTGTTTTCTTCAGTTGTTCAGCAACTTTAGCAGCTTCTGCTTCTGCCCTGACAACCCTATCAGCTTGACTTCCAGCAAACTTGTTCCTGAAGTATTCAACTTCTTCATCTTTCTGGACATTAGATAATTTGATTCAATTAGATTTTTTATTTATAGGTGTTAATTTCTTCTCTTCTTTTTTTTTTTTTTTTTTTTTTTTTTCCGTGCAACATTATAGGTGTTAATATCACTAATGAACCAAAAGGGAAAGGACAATCCCAAAAACAAATTAACAGCACATAATAAATAAATGACAGTTGACATAATAGTATATACCAATTCCTTGAATAATGGTGCCGGCACGCCTATCTTATGACCAGGAGGGACTATCTCCCAAGGTCTTCTTGCCCAATCAGTATTTCCTTTCTCATCACAAAGAGAAAGTTGATTTTCAGATTGCATATTTAGCTGCTTAAATACCTGAGTAACAACAAAGTAGGATAAACATCTAAGAACATTGAAACAGTTGATAATACAAAATACACAGACCGGTAGGCCAACTAAATTACCTCAATAGAGAAAGATGGCATAAAAGGTTCTAACAAACACGCGAGAATGTGTACTAGACCCACTGCAGTTCTCATAACAATACAGCAAGAAGGTTGGTCTTCCTTGTAAAGCTTCCAGAATTGGCTTTCCTAAATTGCAATCATAAACAGAATCATCACAGCATTAGCACAAGAGTCTAAAAGCCACATAAAACACATATATATATATATATATATATGACAGCAGAGCAAAATCAAAGCAACTAACGGTGTTCCCAGACTCACTTGCAGATATGCATTTCCCTCACTTGAAATGCTCATGGCAGTTTTTAGTCCTTGCTTTAATTTAACCTACACAAAAGTCCAAACATGCATGTCATACAAATGCCGCAGCCTTTTAAGTAGAAAATTTTGAATCATTACAAATAAGTGTAGTAAACAATTAGCCACCTTTTCCATGGCATCTACATATTGCTCCACGTATGTACCGACTTTTTCTGCCAAAGTCTTTGTCAATTGATGTGACTCGGCACCATTAGCATCAGGAATGATGGAACCATATCCTTGACCTATTAAAAAGAAATCAAGTTATTTACTGTTTAAAGGCACATTTGAAACCCACAAATGAACAAAGAAACTGATAAGAAAACCCAAATTCCACATAAAACTCTCCATCTTTAAGAGTCTCACATATTATGTAAACCAACCATAATTATATAAAGTAAACAACAGAGTTTGTCACTATGACACTATGAAAAAAATTAAGAAAAATATACAAGCATTTATGCTCCAAGATCACGTTAACAATCATGTGACCATGTTTATGCAAAGTGCCCCTGAATCCTGATGCTTCTTATAACAATAAAAATATAAAAAAGAAATAATCAAAATTACAGAAAAATTAAAATAAAGGGAGAACAAAACTTAGAGGCCATTTCTCAAACCTCCAAATCATATTACAGACAGCAAGAAGATACATGCTTTTCCCACCAAATAGAACAGGGTATTCATAAAATAATCAGTCTAGAATCGAGCTAATTAAACAGATACTGAGAAACTTAAGACTTAATGTCAAACAGCCAACAAACCTGGAGGTTTAGCAATGAAACTCAAAACTCGATTGATAAAGTTGCCTAAATTATTTAGTAATTCACTATTCAATTTGGCTTGCAAGTCAGCCCATGTGAATAATGTGTCAGATACCTAATCAGAAAATAATACATAATTAGCAACAACTTATACAGTTAAAAAAAATATTAAAAAAGTAAATTTAGTCTACAGTAACTGAAGGGATTATAATCGGTGCTGCAACAAATGCGACCTGGATCAACTGAAAGAATTGTGATTGATTTCGTAAAGCATTTACCTCAGGCCTATTGGTTAGCAAGTAATATCTCCATACTTCAACGGGAATATTTGTATCCTTTGCATCATTACCAAAAACTCCTATGCCTTTGCTTTTGGAAAACTTTCCTGCAGAAACAATAGGGCTCTTTTATTAGTTTTAGATCATTAATCTCTTTCTCTCTCTCTCTCTCTCTCTTTGGGAAAGAAAACAATCTATGATTTTTGCATCAGGCTCTTTCATTTTCTTTCTTTTGCACACACACACACACAAAAAACAAAAAAAAAAAAAAAAACAAAAACAAAAAAAAAACTAGTCTAATTCCATATAACAAATCATGCAAACCACAAACAGATCGTTAACTAACCAGCTTCATAATTTAAGTATTCAGTGACACTGATTGTCTTCAACAAAGTCCAGTTTTCACCAGTTCCAAGAAGCGTAGATGGAAACATCACCTGAAATACCAACATATACTTTTTAAAACTTAAAGAATCATTTCTCATATCACTGATAACAAAGTTTTGCATTGTTTATCAATGCAACCTATAAAATATGTTAATAAACATCTTTCATGATCCTCAGCAACACTGCATGTGGGGAAATTTAGAAGCCATAGGCATGCCCAACAAAGTACAACATGGAGAAACTTAAGACGACAGATAAAAGATACATAATTTCTTTGGTTGGATATTGATAAAGCCATTCAATTTACGAATTAAAAAAATAATATTATTATAACAAGAAGGAGCGTGTATGGTACATAAATAGTGCAGTGTTAGGCCATTACAAAAGTGCAAGCACACATGGAAAATATCAAAATTGAGCAAAACTAAAAATACCATCACACAACAAGAAGTTTTCAAAAAAAATAAATAATTAAACAAACCTTTAATAGTAAAAAAGAGACTATACAATGTAAATCTACAGAATGTGGTTATTGAATCAAAAACAGCCCCATACAAGAGTGAATAAACAGATGACTTAGGCTATTAACAAATAGCCTCATAGGAGATTGGACAAAACATGAGAAAACCTGAAAAGATCAAATAGAGTTATGCATATGTTGAAAAAAATAAAAAAATAAAAAAGTTCTCAGCCAAAAAATGAGGATGACAGTAAAACTTTGACAAAATATAAATATTGTCCCCATAGCCATTTCATCCACTTCCCCAAACCATCAGCAAAGGTTCAAAGAAACAAAAACTTACAGTATGAAATGGCACATTATCTTTTCCCATAAACTGAAACAGCTCCACATTTTCAGGATTCTTCCACCACTTGTCCCAATCAGAAGTGTAGCATGCAGTGATTGAGACATATCCAATTGGCGCGTCAAACCAGACATAGAAAACCTATCACCACAAGGTTGATGCAGGATCTAAAGTTATTAAACCCTTAAAAGCCAAATTGTAGAATGTAATTTGAATGTAAACAATGCACAAGCAAAATAACCATACAATAAATAACATCATGGAACAAAAATAAGTGCAACATTCATGGCACTTGCTATTATACCTTGTCCTCAAACCTCTCATGTGGAACAGGAACCCCCCACTTAAGATCCCTGGTAATGCATCGTTGTTTGAGCCCTTCTTTAAGCCATGCATTAGTGGCTTGAATAGCATTTTGGCTCCACGATCCAGCCACAGACATGTTGCTGATATACTCTTCCAATTTATCCTTCAGTGAAGGAAGATCAAGAAACAAGTGGTTTGTATCACGAATGTGAGGCGTGGTCTGACAAAGCTGTTTAAAAATAACGTTCAATTATCAACAAGAACAAACACAAAAAAGGACTACCTATCACAACTATTCTCAAATCTCTTTAGCAACAAATGAAAGAATATGTACTTCCAAGCAGAATTTTCCAATTATCGAATATGTTTTGTTGTACTTTTCTAAGAAAAAAATAACAATGATACTGAGGGCTATAAAACAGAATTTAAAAATAAAATAGGTCACAGAGTCAGGAATCAATTCCAGCCCAAACATGATGCCACAATGATGTCTACAGGGAGGAGCAAAAATTTTAATAAATGTTAACTTCTTTGAGAACTCTTCGATGTTCTTTAAAAACTTTCAGAAGTCAAATTATTCCCATAACCATATATTGATAACATCAAACCATTTCGGATAACAAACACTATAAGCCAATTCAAATCTAATTCTTATAACTCCTTTTTGATAATTTAATGATATCAAAGCACTCTACGATTACACAAGCAAACAAACTATTGATTCAAAAAAACTTAATCAATTAACAACCAAATAACTGACAACTTAAGACAAAACCTCTACTTGCAATAGCTCTACTTCTAAAAAATTCACTCAGAGAAGCCATACCAGATGGACCCTTAGTCTAATAGTCAATAATCAAGATTCAGAAGTGATACTTTTATTGTTTAACAATTAACAATGACATCCACAATAAAAAGATTTTGAAAAATAAGTACAGTGTTTTTGAGGCTTCACACTGTCACATTGGAGTATAATTCACATTTTCACATCAAAATAACCCTAATCCAGCAACCAAAAACAAATACAGTAGAATAAGTTATAGTCATGCACTTGGATACACAAAATGAAACACTGAAAAAGAAGAAACCATCATATACCCTGCATTTAGGATCTTTCAACTCTGTTGCATTCAAAAGTTTTCCACAATTTTCACATTGATCTCCTCGAGCAGACTCATACTTGCAATTTTCAAATGGACAGGTACCCTCCACAAATCGGTCGGCTAAGAATCTTTTGCATGTATCACAGTAAGGCTGAATGACAGCAACAATTCAAGTCAAGTACGAAGGAGATTAGAAATCACAACTACAAAACACATAAACAAACAGCAAGCTAGAGACTAAGGTGAAATAGAATTTTTACTTGTTGCATTGTACTCTCTACAAGCCAATTGTTCTCCAACAACTTGTTGAAAATTGCTTGGCACACTTCTGTTTGTTGTGGAGTTGATGTACGTCCAAACTTATCAAAACTTATGTTGAACCATTTGTAGACTTCATTATGAATAGCATGGTATCTACAAAGTTGTAATTCACAATTTATATACACAGTTCAGATACTTGTAAGTTGTAAGAAGAATTGATCATTACTCATAAACAAGAGGGTAAAAGAGAGAGATTTGAAAAAGAGCAGCAGAACAACATGATAGAATTTGAAACAGCACATCTGCATCAGTTGTTCATTCATTTTTGCATCCCACCCACATGTTAAGTATGCAGCCACCCATAAATTACAAGTGCACCACTTTAAGGCACCGATTGTGGATTGCAACATCAGCTACTAATTTTTTTATTTTCTATATTTAAATATTATACTAAGAGATTTTTTGTAATATCTATAGCAGTACTTTTGCCGATAGCAAACTAAAAATTTTAAAAATTAAGAATGAAAAAGAAGTCCACTATAGGACCTTACAACCCAAAGAAGATACTTTAAGACTTTATGAAGCCAAGAAACTATATCAAAAGTCATCTATCCCTTTTCTATCATGTTACAGACCAATATGCTGCAAAACTACAGATATAAGGTTACACCACTTTCAATTAAACACGAAACGAATAAACTTGCTCACTCGTAGAAGTTAAAATCAAACGCATTTCTAATCAAATGTTAACTGCATAAAAGCACACTCCAAACTTTAAAATCCATCAGAACTGAACGTCATGCATGCACTCTTTCATTGATAAACAATATTACAAGTACATAAAACAAACGCTAACATATATATATTTTTTATAGGAACACAAATGCTAACATATTATACTCAACTATTACTTAGTCACTATATAAAATAAAACTATTTGAATTTCAAGTAACAAGAAGAAGCTCATAAAGTTTTTAGATAGCAATCCTTTTGCAATGGAGATTGTCATTTTAAGAACAAAACAAAGGACATATATAAACAAAAAGGTGTAGCAAAACAGAATCATCATATGTCGTAAGCTTTAGCAAAATAGTTACTTGTCACAAATCTCTTTCGGTGAGCATTTCTCTTCCAAGGCCTTAGTCTCAGTGGCCGTCCCATACTCATCGGTCCCACAAATGTATATCGTATTGTAGCCTCGAAGGCGGCAATAACGTGCAAACACATCAGCGCTCAAAACAGCTACCAAAAACAAAACAAAATCATCCAGTTATGACAATAAAAATCCTAAACAGTAAAACCACTATCAAACACACCAAAAATGAAATAAAAAACCAGCGCCAATTAACACAAAACTTAAATTACTCGGTTTCTTTTAGCGTACAAAAGACTTTTCACTTTAAACACAACCTATCATGAAAATACACACATAATTAAAACATCCACACACCATCGCATAAGCCAAAAGTGATCAAAAGCAGCTCAAATTAACACAAAACTATAATTGCAAGCCTTTCACATTAAAAATAAACAGGCACCAAAAAAACATATACGACAAACCATTCAAATACACCAGAAAATCATCAAAAGCAGCAAACACAAAACTACAAGTACGGATGTAAAATTGCTGAAATCACCCAGTTTCTTTTTAGCAGACAAAGTAAAAGAGCATTTCAAATAAACAAGCACGCAAGCATCATATACAACCAAAACATCCAAATACGATCAAAATATACCAAAACATTATCAAAAGTAGCTCCAATTAACACAAAAGAGACTGCTGAAATCACTAAGGTTTCATTTATCAAGCAAAAAAAGTGTTTCGCATTGAACATAAACAAGCATGAAAAAGAGTATACAACTAAAACATCCAAACACGATAAGTGACACCAGAAATGATCAAATACAGCTTCTATCAACACAAAACTACCGACATCTAACAAAATTTAGTGAAACAAAAAACATTTCACGTAAAAGATGAAGATGCGCGTGTAATTAGAGAGAGAGAGAGAAGAGTACAGCCGATGATGTTGCCGAGGTGAGGGACGTTGTTGACGTACGGTAGAGCGCTGGTGATGAGTACGTTACGCTTGCCGGGGATTGGGAGCTTGGAGGCCCCTCCGGTGTTTCCGGTGCTTCCCATTGCCTTCGAACCGAACCGAAATTCTTCAGCTTCCGCGTTTGCGTTGGGTTTCGCTTGTCCTATCAAATTTTGAGAGGCGCCGCTGCTCGATGATCTTGAGGAGAAATCAAGGCGGATTGCGGGTGTCGATTGTGAGAGAGGAGGGGAGAACGGACGGCGACTGTGAGGGAGGAGGAGAGAACGACCAGCGACCGTGAGGGGGAAAGAAGACAGGACGGCGAGCGTGAGGGAGGAGGGAAGAACGACCAGCGACCGTGAGGGAGGAAAGAAGATAGGACGGCGAGCGTAAGGGAGGAGGGAAGAACGACCGACGAGCGTGAGGGAGGAGGGAAGAACGACCAGCGACCGTGAGGTAGGAGAGAAGATAGGACGGCGAGCGTGAAGGACGAAGGGAGAACGGGCGGCGATCGTGGAGAGAAGGTGGCGATTGGACGGCGACGGTGAGGGAGAAGGGGGTGTCTCGGCGGAAAGGGTAGTGGGGTGTAGGTGTGGTTGCCGAAAAAAGAGTGAGAATGTTTAGGTCTTGGATGACTACGTGTTATATATAAATGCATAATTACACGCTACCCTCTAATATGTTAAATTATAATTTATCCCCATTTTAAGGGATAATCCAAATTCCCTGTAGTTTGACGAAATAGCTAAAATTCCTCTTTACTTTAAAAAATCGCTAATATCTCTCCTTGATTTTCAAAATAGATAAAAAAAAACCCTGTAATTTATTAAAATACTCAAAAAAACCCCTTATCATTAATTTGGACGTTAAAAATCAACGGTTGACCGTTATATGAAAGAATAAAACTGTCAAAATAAAATAAAGTAAAAATATTAATATTTAATAAATGATATTTATATTAAAAAAATTTAAAAAAATTATCGTCCATCTCTAAATAGACGATGGTGATCAAAATTACTAAAAAAATTTAAAAATTAAAAATTTAAAATATTATAATTTTAAAAAAATTATGTCCACCGTCCATCATATTGATGGACGGTGGATATAATCCAAAAAAAATAAAATAAAAAATAAAAAATTAATACTTAAACACATTCTCTCTCTACTTATCACTCTCTCTTTTCTCTCTCTCTCTCTTGTCTTCCTTCTTCTCTATCTGCTTCGTCTCTCGGTGGTGGATGGACAGACTCTCTCTCTTCTTCTTCTTCTTCTCTCTCTCTTCTTCTTTTCTCTCGGCTATGGTCTCCGTGGGCGTGGAGACTGGGGGTGTCCGGCTAGGATACTATGGGTCTTCTTCGTCGGAACCAGGGGTGTCCAGCGAAGGAGACCAAATGGTCTCCGTCGAGTGGAGACCAGTTTGGTCTCCACGGAGACTAGATTTGGTCTCCATCGCGTGGAGACCAGTTCTGGTCTCTTTCGCCGGACATCCCCAGTTCCATGTTAATGGAGAATAGCCAGAGAAGAGAAGAAGAGAGAGAAGAAGAAGAAGAAGAGAGAAGAAGAGAGAGAGAAGAAAGAGGAGACATTGAAGAGAAGAAAGAAGAGAAGAAGAGAGAAAAGAGTCTGTCCACCACCACCGGGAGACGAAGAAAGAAGATAGAGAAGAAGAAGAAGAAGAGAGAGGAAGGAGAGAGTGATAAGTAGAGAGAGATGTGTTATGTATAATTTTTTATTTATTTTTTTTTGGATTATATCCATCGTCCATCATATGATGGACGGTAGACGTAATTTTTTAAAAATTATAATATTTAAATTTTTAAATGTTTAAGTAATTTTGATCACCACCGTCCATTTTAGAGATGGACGGTCATTTTTTTTTTTTTTAATTTTAATATTAAATTATCATTTTATTAAATATTAAATTTTACTTTATTTCATTGACAGTTTTGCCCTTTCATATAACGGTCAACCGTTGATTTAACGTCCAAATTAATGGTAAGGGGTTTTTTTTAGGTATTTTAATAAATTATGAGGGTTTTTTTCTATTTTGAAAATCAAGAGAGGGATATTAACGATTTTTTAAAGTAAGGGGGATTTTAGCTATTTCGTCAAACTACAGGGGGGTTATTGGGATTATCCCTTTCATATAACGGTCAACCGTTGACTTTAACGTCCAAATTAACGGTAAGGATTTTTGGGTATTTTAATAAATTACAAGGGTTTTTTATCTATTTGAAAATCAAGAGAGATGATATTAGCAATTTTTTAAAGTAAAGGCAGATTTTACTATTTCGTCAAACTACAGGAGGGATATTGGGATTATCCCCCATTTTAATCGTGTCAACCCGCGATTCGTTTAAGCAAATCCAATTCGATTCATTAATAAACGGGTTAAGTGGGTTGACACGATTACGACACGATTCGTTTAACACTAGCCCATACCCATTTACTTTTTTGAGAATTCGTGTCGGAACACATATTGCCACCCTTACATACATTTAAGCATTGCAAGAAATTGATATACTGCATCTGTATGTCAGCGAACATGCATTAGTGTAAGTGTGCGTGCGTGGTTGTCGATGATTATCCGTGTGCTTATGTGTGGTTAGAGGTCAGAGAGAGAAAGAGAGAGGTTGATGGCACCCATGACCAAAGTTTGTACATAATATTCAACAACATAAGCATTTGCTCCCATTCAATTAGTATAGAAAAAGGGTTGCTATGATAGTATGTTGAAAAAAAAAAAAAAAAAGGATAACTATCTCACATTCCTACAGTAGCTTTGGACACTTGCTTTAAAACATTGGCAATTTCATCGACTTTGGCCTCCGCATTTATGTGTGCAATCAGAGGGCTCTCACTAGGAACAATGTCCTCTCTTAGATCAGTAACTCTGAGCAATTCTTCAGAACCCTTCTGCACCGCTCCTTTCACGATTAAAGTCTTATGAGTTCCAGATATCAACTCCTCATAATCTGTATCACCGCTTTCACCGAGAACCACATACATGTTTGCAACATTCAATCTCCATCGAACAAAAAGATACCTATCAATCAGAAGCGAAGAACATATATCAATTTGGAAAGTGATTCAATAAAGCCTCACTTCAATGAGGTATGTGTAATTGGCAAACTACTAAATGACATTCCGTGAAAATAAAACATTGAAATAGGCATATTAATGTGATAATGTTATCAATAACGAGCCTAAAAAGGTTGTTACTACTTGCTCGGAGTAAGATCCATTGATATGGAGCTGATGCACTCATTTCTAAAAGTTATACTGAAAAAATTGAAAATATCAAAATTCGTCATTAAATATTTCATTGTTCTAAATTCAAACGGTTTTGTCCAGTAGAACTACCATATGTCCAAGCTAATGAAAAAGCTCTGACACATTGAGACAGTTCTATGAAATTTACGTGACTATCTTTTCCTTTCGGTATCACATGACATCTACCAATGCAGCATGAATGACATACAACAATGCAGCAAGAACTGCTATTCAAACACATCAACATGAAGCACCACAGTAAGTTTCAGTAAGCTCGAATTGACATACAAAGTTTGATGATTGTATTCATGCTCGAATTGACATACAAAGTTTGCAATGATTTTATTCATGTTCGAATTGACATACAAACTTTGCTTTAAATAAACAGCAAATGGAGAACAGATTTGCCAGCATGTTTGGAAACAAGCAGGTAACTTAGTCCAATATGACGTCTTTGCAGTGGCAAGGAATTGATGGTGTATACCTACTATTGTTGGGCTTGTGCCTGATAGTCTGAGCACTTAATTCAAGAGATTATTAACATAATGTCATAATGTAGTCAACGTAGCGGTCTCAAGTTCTAATCGTGGGAACTCCCATTCTATTAATTTAATTATATAATTACAATGCAGAGGATAGTGAACTTGTGTATCAATTGTCAGCCCATAGTCCGCCTTGCACGTGAAGGGATGTGTTAGAGTATAAATACTATTATTGGATCCTTGTCTAATAGTTTAAATTTTTTGATTTACTGGTTACTATAGAAACGATATTTAAACAGTTTCACACTTAAACAGTTTCTTTTAACATCACATTTCTAAAGCTTTTGTCTGCCTCTGGCCTCTAGGGAAGGGTCCTAAAAGTGTTTTAGAAACCATTCTCATTTGAAGGTGTGTGTTCTGTTTATTAGTTTATTTTAAAACATTGTCTTAACACTCTCTAAACACACTCTAAAAGTGGCTATGGGTGGTAGAAAAGCTTAACTTAATCCAGGATTGATTAAACATATAGGTATTCAAGTGCTATAGAAACCATAAACCCACACTTTCCAACCCATGGCAATAATATATGCTATTTGAATGCCAATAATCGTATCTGTGCGTACCTGAGTGCTTGTGCTCGAGAGGCTAGAAGAGGAATGATTTGCATTCTCGTTGAGTTCCTGCAATACATAGGATGGCAACGGAGACCACGCATCCTGAGCTTCTGCCTCAAATCATCAACACGTCTTACCTGCAAAACCAAGACCTATAAACCTTGCCAATAAAACAAATACCTTTCCATAGTGAAGTAAAAATTGTATTTTATTACCTTACTGGGATCTTTAATCAGGTATGAAATGCAATGAGCATTGCTCAATTTCTCATCCTCCTGAATGGGGATGCCAGATTGAACAGAATTCTCTCCACCTTCACTTGTATTCATCAGCTTCCAAATGGTTTTCTTTAGACCATCAATGCCCCATCGATAGTCAATATGTGATGCATAGTCTGGATCCGGGAAAAGCTTTCCATCCTCTTCCGTGTAAGTACCTGGATAATACACTTCACCTCCACTGCTGCAAATCAGAGCATCAAACTCATTTACTTGAATTTCTGCTGAACTTAAGAACTTTGTTGTTTCTGACAGCGGCATTGCTGTTGACAGAGCAAATCCGGATAATCTTGCTGTTTGAGTGTCCGAACGAACAGCTTTTAATATATCTTGCACTATTTTTATCATCTTCTTGTCAGGAGCACCCGTGCTATCATAGCAGTCAAGAGCAATAACAATCAATCTACGGCGCCGCCTCAACATGGGATACTTGCTCATCACATTCTCAAGCAGTTTCTTCCCACCTTCCTTATCCTTTGCAGGGGATTCAGTTTGCTTGATCTTGCTTAGAACTCGTTTCACTTGGTCCTGCACGGGATCACCCGTTGCGGCAGCTGTATAGTCGAGAGATTCATTCAGTGATGGTTTGTCTCCATCAACTGAGAGCCTGAGTGACATATCCTGAACATCCTTCAGTGAGTCATTAAGAGACGATTCATCAGCAGCCATCTCGTCCCCTGGAGTATCAGTTTGCCACTGTGGGTGCCTCATTCGGCAAGCTGCTACCCTTGTTAAGTAAGTGCGACAGTGCTCAGGCCAAGAGAAAAGGTGTATGTTTTTCCAACCATTCTTTCTGCAATCATGCCATAAGTTCTTCTCTGACACCAACTTAAGCAGTGCATCAGCAATGGCTTGCTGATCATGGGGATCCACAAGCAGGCCATTGTTCAGAGCCTAAAACCCATATTAAGTGAAAGCAACCGGTTAGATAACTAATGACATTTTAAACCAAATAGTTGATCCATGTATTTTTACTTTTCACATCCTTTATAAGGGATCAATACTTAATGAACCTCAGGTGAGTAGACAAGAAATATCTTATGATTCAAATAGATGAAGGTCATACTTACCCTATGGATGTCAACTGGTCCACCATTTTTAGTAGCCACCATTGGAAGCCCATGAGCTGCTGCCTACAATCAAACAAACATAGATCACATACCACGTCCTTGCACATGAAGATCACATCATGAAAACTAGTAATGAATCAGAATCAACCTCAATCAATGTAAGCCCAAATGGTTCAACCAGTGCCGGATTTATGAAGACTCCCTGTAACAATTCATCTCTGAGATCATCATCAATATTCGACCACATGAAGCTAGTTTAAAAATTATGGACTTCAGCAAACCTTTGTCTTAGCTGCAAGTCGGTATATTTCTGGAACATCAGATTGCTTGTGATGCTTCGGATAGGCAACTTGCCCATAGAGGTCATACTTATCAATCAGTTTCAATACTGTTGTAAGCACACTAGCATTTCCTCCAGACATCTCCTCTATATCATCCCTATTCCCCATTATCAGTGTCTGCATAAAAGCATAGAGATTGCTTGAGCATATTATTTAGTAATCTTTGAGTGAACATGTAGTTGCACAAATACACTTACAAGATTAGCAAGCTCTCTTAAGGGACGGCACTCTCCAAAGGCCTTCAAAAGTGTTGTCATGTTCTTCTTTGGGTCAGGTCTTGATAAAGCTAAGATCATTGGTTTGTGGGGATTTGTAAGGAACCGCATCACCTGCCAAAATATGTAGTAGTGAAACAATAAATTAAATTAATATCATTGCATAGTAACAGTGTAACACAAATACGACACTCACTTCGGACCATATTGCTGGAACTGCTTTTGGAGAAGATCCATCATTGCTACCAGTAAGAGCTGCAAGTTCCCCTTCAGCCTCAGGGGCATCTTCTTGCACAACATTGCTGAAGTCCATGCCAGGGGGAATAACCTGTAATATTAGACTTTAGAACTTGAAAAGGATAATTTCAAGAACTAATTCAACGGAAATATGTATCTTTAAATATTTGTTTCAATTTCTATTTTTTGTTTTGTTAAAGAGTACATTAATTCAAAATTTACAAGCATGAGCAGGGGATTAAATTCATAATAGTAACTCCAGCATTCAATTAGACCTCAAGTCGTTTTCCATCTAGAAATAAGCTCTATGAGAGAAATTTTGTAATACGAAGTTTGTGCTAATTGAAAATCTCATAATGGAATCTAAAGTTTCACATTCAAAAATACAGATTGTAACGTATATGTTGATGCATTCAAAATTTTCCCACCCATTTATTGACTACCACTCTTACAACTAGAATAAAAAATCAATGATTTGGAAAAAATATATATAGAAATCACATTCTTACCACCATCCTGGGCATGTATCGGCCATGACAATTGACCCCACGTCTAGCACGAGCACGTAAAACTTTCTCAAGCTTCACGTCAAACCCATCATAAAGTCCCCATTGCTCTTCAATCTCCTGTTTAGTACTCGTGATAACAAGTTCAGCAGCATCAAGGGAAAGCTCCTCTGCTTCTATCCTTCGCATAATCTTATATGTTGAATTGATATCCTCCGGTGACTGCCGTCCCTGCTTAAGAAGTTGCTCGAGCTTGTTTCTGCCTAGTGAATGTCCAGTCAAAACCATTGGGACATTCAAAGCACCAGAAAGAAGAGCAGCACTATCCCCTGCATCCGCGTAGTGGCCATGAATCACATATGGCCAGACAGGATGGCCCCTGCCAATTTGTTCACCTAAAACCTTTGACATATTTAGAATATGGGCAAGCGCTCCATCTACGAACTCCTGAATATAGGGCCACAGTAATTCTTTCCGGAGGTACTTGTCACGCGGACCAAATGGAATCCTAATAACATATGCCCCACTGCTCTCGCCCACTTCATTTCCATCGGCATCTTCGGCACCAGACGTCAGCATTTCTGTTGGCTCCCCATAACTCCAATCAACTTCTGGAGAAGAGACTTGGCGAGTAAAGAGATCTACCCTATACACGCCCGGCATCCTTGCAAGTGCACGGGAAAGCTCTACCACATATTTGACCTGATATGTTTTTCATAAACACAAAACAGCAGTAAAGTGAGAAAAGATAAATTATTGGTCATGTTGTTTACTTACGTCAAAATGCACTAGATACCTGTCCACCAGTGTCAGAATCCCGACCAAGCTCCATGTTATCTCCCCGGACCAAACCATGCAAACTGGGCATAATTATATAAAGTTCTTAACGATTAGCTAGAAAATCACAGCCATTGATGGTGCAAGCAAGTTTATAAATATAAGTTCTAGCCATACGTACAGATAACAAGCAAGTGCAAGGGATATAAATTACACTTTGCATTTTGTTCTCGATGTTGTTCATAGCATAATAATTTGATTCATGTTGCAAAAATAAAATGGTTTCCTAAAGAGGCTCTTTTATCGTAGTTCTTTAAAGCTTACTCTAGATAGAGCATTGTTTTCATACTACAAACCCTGCATCTGGTAACATCAAATTGCATTTTTTATCTTCTAATCCTACTTCTCTGTCTGATCCATTTAAAAAAAAAATGCCCAAAGCAAAGGGGGAGGACTAACAATTAAACTGCAACTTATACATATTGCAGCAGTTGCTTAACAACTCCATGAGTCATTCCATTATCCTCTGTCTTATCTGAACCTGAACTTCAAAACAAAGCATGCATTTATCTTATTCTGTTGAATATAGTTCGAAAAAAAGGACATAAGTTTCATTCTACGACTATTGAAACTTAATAATCATAAAGTCATCCCCAAACAGAGCTCAAAAGTTCAACTGCTGAATATTGAGAAGTCAGTGACAACATAGCCATTAGAAAATAAGTTATATGTGGATCAAGCAATTTAATGGCTAAAACAACATAAACGGAGATCCCTAGTATAATAAGGTGTATAACAGAATCATACCTGATAAGAACAATGTAGAGTTTTTTCTCTTTCTTATCGTCCGACCACACTTCTAAGTTTGAGTGTTGTCGTTGGAAACTTTTCCTTGGAGCCTCACATTGCACCAGCTCTGCCAATGCATCTCCCTTTTCACCTTCTGACAGGTCTTCAGACATGTCTTCAGTTACGTCCCTGCGCCCCTGCTCCCGCTCCCATCTCCTGTCTGCCAAGCGTTGTACTTCCTCCCATTCCAGCTATATTCAAATCATTGACAGCCATTTTTAGTCAGTCAATTTGATTATAATTATACATATAAATTATCTCATGTTATTAGCTTTCTCAACTCAGGAGCTGGGTGCTAAAAGGAAATCATTCCCTCTCAATTTTGGAAACTTCCATGCCAATGATTACAACAGCTTATTTCAACTGCCTATCTATATAGATCACTAAATTCAATGCAACGATTACCAGAGATAGCTTAACAGTCAAATCAACTAACGAATTGTGAGCGTACACGCATGTTCATGAGCACATATATAAAAAAATTCACAAATCTACCATCTTGTCCGTATTTAAGTACATTAACATAAATATGCAAACTCTTCTTAAAGATATGCACATAATCTTGAACTCCAACTCATTCAATATATATCTTAAACTTCAATATTCACTATTTACAAGAAACTGAAACGTGCATACTCATTATTTATGAAGAAAAGCTTGACTGAACCCCACATCATGCAATAAAAGTCACAAATGTCACGAATGGACAGGTATAAGCTCGGCAAACCCAGTTATCTGTCTTATTTAGATAACCCCAGAAAATCTTGCTTTTAATAATTGAGATCTGGGACCATCTACTAGATACAATTACTCCTTAAAAAAACAGCTTAATATCTAAAAGACCATTCTAAAAACATAATCATCAACCATGCTAAAAAAAAAATAAAATAACTCACAATTTACTAGGAGAAATTAACATATAGACAAAATCCACTTGTCAAATTGCCACACATCCAAGAAACTCAACCAACAGCCATTAAAACGGGTTTACAGAATTCTCCATTGCATTGTTGACACCGCCAATAATACGCGCACAGACACATACATACACATATACATACAGCTCCATGCATGCATGCAGACTGACAAATATATTAATATAGAGAAACACAGTCCACAGAGAGAGAGGGGGAGAGAGACCTGTTTCTTCTTGCGGGTGAGGTGCCAAATGCGCCAGCACATGTTCTCGAGCCTGGAGCTACGCTCGCGGATGTTGCGGGTGGCGACCACCTTGATCCAAGTGCGATAAAGGTCAGTCTCATCGACGCCAGTAACCACCTCCTCCACGAAATACTTGGTGGGGTTGAAATGACCCCTGTCCGTCGTCAAGTTAACGGGAGTAGGCTT
>CM034461.1:9914497-9969113 GCA_019925255.1 Litchi chinensis
CGACTATGTATATGTATGTAATGTAATAAGCAACACAGCTGCTTATTACAGAAACATAATGACCAACTCCAACTACCCTACATAATGCCTAGACACGGAAGAAGGGGCTCCAAGAAGAAGCCATATTAACAACTGAATAGGCGGCATTCACAGCATCAGTTCCAACCAAGATACCTGAAAGTGGAGGTGTTTTGCTAATAACAAACCTTCCCGAATAGCCGCCCAACTCTGGTTGAAAGCTGCCAGTCAATAGTTTAGACAAAGCGGTCACCACTTGCCCCCCATTATTCCTGATAATGGCACCCACCCCAATTCGTGAACACTCCGGTTTAGCTGCCACATCTGTGTTTAGCTTGAGAGTCGAAGCTGGAGGAGCATTCCATACAGAGTCTGCCGACCGAGATCGTGATCGACGCGAGGGCTGTAGGACCTGGGATCGTTGAAATTCATTGAGTGGATGAAAACTCCACTCAACAAGTTCTGCGCTGTCTCGGATACGTTGGCCCTGCATGAATTTAATTTTTTCAAGCCAAATACCCCACATTAGCATGCAAAAGGCTGGGCAATCCTGTTAAACACTGCACCCCAGATTTCACTACAAGGAAAGCCTTTAAAACCAACCAATACCTCCTAAAAGGAGGTGTTTCGCCAAACAGACTTGGCCCGGCAGCACCAAAACAAAGCATGTGAAATAGATTCAGAGCAGACCTGACACCTTTTACGCGCGTCCGTTGGAATAATGTGCCTGCGTTTGAACAAATACTTACTGAGACAAGTTTACACAATAATCAAATATGGGCCGAGTAGGCCCAATTTAATGCATTTAGCAGCCCAACCCCTCAAAATGACCTGGGCCTTGTTTTAGTCCAAATTCAATCGAAGAGAGAGAGAGAGTAGTGTGGCAGCCACAGACAGCTGCCCGTCGTTTAATCGCAAATCACGTGATCAAGATCAACACTTTTTCGGTTTCAAAGTAAAACATCAACACATTTTCTGTTTTTGTAGCCGCCGTTAGACTTCTCGAAGGAACAGGACAGGCCCCAACACACGCATATCCTTATTCCCCGCAAAACAAAAACAATCATCACGAATACAACAACATGGCTTCCTCCGCATTATCTGCAACCCCTACTTCTTCTTTCATCGCCAACCAGGTGATTTTCTTTGTTTCTCCCTACCTTTTTTTTTTCAATCAACGATTCTCAAACTCATTTTTCACTATTTGCATTTAACAGAAGGATTTGAGCCGCTTTGGTTTCTCTTCCTCGTCGCAGTTTTCGATTCACAAATGCAAGAAATCAGCAATCCCAATGACAATCAAGTCGGTCATGGCTCCTCAGCAATCCGAACGCAGGCCTGCCACCGCTGGCTCTGTTCAGTTTCTTTCTATTCACTCAATTGTTTGTTTGATAGTTTTGGTTATATTGATTAATGGGTCGTTGTTGGTTTTTGGTTTTGAAATTGCGATCATATTGATTTACAGGTAAAAACTACAATGACATTGACTGAGAAGATACTGGCTAGAGCCTCAGGGAAACCCCAGTTGAGTCCAGGAGAGAATGTCTGGGTTAATGTTGATGTCTTGATGACCCATGATGTTTGTGGGCCCGGTTCCATTGGTATCTTCAAGAAAGAATTTGGCGAAAATGCTAAGGTATACTTGGTTTATTTGTTTATGGAGATGTATAGCTCAAATGATGCCTAGATCACTTAGGTTTTGGCATTGTTGTGATTTGGTGTGATGGTAGTATGATTGATTTGTTTAAATGAGCTTGATAGTGATAGGATATTGAGGTTTGTTGTATGTTATTTGCTTTTGCGATATGATTTTATTTGTTTTATTGGTTGTATGCATAAATTAGATTCCCCTGTTTACCAGTGCTTTGCATAATGCTAAATGGGGTTATAGTGTGGTTTCAGTTTCTTGTAAGTATTGAATTGCTTCGTAGTTTCGTATGGAATATTCAAATGTACGATTTAGAAGTTTGTAGTTTGACGAGCTATGGTGTCCTAACATACCTTATCTTGTAAGTTGTTGTGCTCTTCTTTATCCTTAGTTAGGTTATCATTCTGAATATATGGGAATTGTAAGACTGATTTAGTTTGGATGAGATGTTCATAGAACACCATGATTGATTGAGTCCTCGATATTTATGTGAATTTACTTATTTGCTTGCAATTTTTTTTTTTTTGTGCATATCCTTTATTATAACTTGCTCATGGTTCAGCGTAGAGTTAAAAGCATCTTTTATTTGATATTTGATAACTTCTATACCTCTCACTCTCTCCCCCCACCAGTGTGTTTGTGTTTACTTTTTGTCATATATTATGTCTACATTACTATTTTATTCTTGAAGGTTTGGGACCGTGAAAAGCTTGTCATCATTCCTGATCATTATATATTCACAAGTGATGAACGTGCAAATCGTAATGTTGATATCTTGAGAGATTTCTGCAGAGAGCAAAATATCAAGTACTTCTATGATATCAAAGATCTTAGTAATTTTAAGGTATGTCATCCTTTTACTTTATGGCCAGTTAGTAATTTACTTTTCCAATGAGCTTGAAGTCTATAATTACCTATATATTGAGAACGAATGAAACTTACTATATGAATATGCAGGTGAACCCTGATTACAAAGGTGTATGCCATGTTGCACTTGCTCAAGAAGGTCATTGCAGGCCTGGAGAGGTGTAATTGTACTTCAAAATTGTTGAATTGTTTTACTTTTTTTAAATTTTATGCCATCCTTTTTTAAAAAATGGCTTTAAATCGTTTGTAACTGCCCTCAGGTCTTGTTAGGGACAGATTCTCACACCTGTACTGCTGGAGCATTTGGCCAGTTTGCAACTGGCATTGGAAATACTGATGCAGGTTTTGTATTGGGCACAGGGAAGTCCTTGCTCAAGGTTTGTTCTTTTACTTTTTCATTTTGCCTTTTTTTGTTTTTGTTATGCAATAGTGAAACCGGTATAGAGATTCTAGAATAAGTTTTACATACTGCTCAAGTTAATTAGGTATTTTAGTCAAATGGTTTGGGAACAAAATCTGGGACTTAAAGTTGAGGTATACGTGAAATAATCTATAGTTTCCCTCTGCCTGCCACATAATGTGCTGATGGCAGTCTGCATAGTTGTATACTTTTTCTGCCTAATATAATTAAAGCTTGGTTGCTTTATTTAATTGTAATATCAAATTGCAGGTGCCCCCAACTTTGAGATTTGTAATGGATGGTGAAATGCCTGATTATTTACTTGCAAAAGATTTGATTTTACAAGTAAGTTTCATTGGGTCCTCAGGCTTTTGTCTTATTTTGGTAGAGATAAATGCCCTCAAAATCCTTTGTGGAGAGTTTGTATTTTACAGTTATTATGGGAATTTAGATCAATGGAGTTTCCCTTCTCTTTTGTGTTCCTTCTTAAAGTTGATTGCCCTTGCAGATAATTGGGGAAATATCTGTGGCTGGTGCAACCTATAAAGCTATGGAGTTCGTTGGCTCAACTGTTGAAAGTTTGACTGTAAGTACACTTTATGTATTTCTAATAACAAGGCTATTAGGTTATATCAAATTTTAGTCAGCAGTTGTTAATTACCCTGTTAGTGGCCTACAAATTTTGTTCTTTTGTTCATATTTTTTTGAACAGATGGAAGAGCGCATGACTTTATGCAACATGGTTGTTGAAGCTGGGGGAAAGAATGGTGTGGTCCCTGCTGATAGTACAACATTTAAGTATCTTGAGGTAAGTGCAATAGCTTATGAAATGGACGTGATCCGTACATCGATGCTTACTTTGTCTTTCTCAGTTGACATTTTTCTTTTTCTTTCACATGAAAGATGATCTTTTTTGTAATAATGTATGTTCTCTCTTTTGTTTTCACAGGATAAGACATCCGTGGGCTATGAGCCAGTTTATAGTGATGAGAAAGCAAGGTAGATTTTTGTGATTAAATGGTTACTTAACATAATTAGTTACTATTCCACTGTGGTGGGCGGTTCCCTTTTGCTACTGCATAAAGGAATATGAACTCGAGATATGCCTTTGCCCGATTTCTGTGCCATTTACATTAACTGTGGTTCTTTTGCTCAATCGATGTGTCAGTTATGCTGTAGAAAGGTTTCAAATGACAGTTAAAGTTGTTTCTTTAAGTTTGTTCCCATCTTCAGATGGTGAGGTGACAGCTCTATGTACAGATTGGCCGGAGGAGCCCTTAGCATCTCCTTTTTTTAAAGTTGTAGTGCTAGCAGAATGCGTAGAAAAGCATTAATGTTTGATCATTTAAGATAGATTCTGAGTGTCAACTGATGATGCTTTATCAATATGATTGTCTGAATATGTTGAACATACTAGTAGTTATATGGCAGTTGAAAAGGCATGGAAAGACTAAATCTTTCCTAACATGTATTATTTTCTGACAAATTTATTCTTCATTCCATCAAAAGATAACATGATTTATTAGTAGAAAAATAGTTGGATCTGAATCAATTTGGATATATTTTCCTGGCGAAGTAGTGATGTTCAGTGAAAAAGTGACTGCATTAATACTTATTGACCATCTGACTACCTCTTTCTGTGAAAAATGTTATTTGGTCAATTAATTTATTGCATGATGAGCCTTCTCTTTGACTTGATTGTAATTCACTGACTAAATGGTATTAGTGTTCTCAGATTACCTGCTAAATCTTATCAGGAGCCGTTGGGTTTAAAACAACCAGACTGCTGGTGAAAAGATAATTTGTTAGCCAAAATGGAATCTTTCAAATAGACGTAGTTAATCCTTTCTTTGTATTCTTATGTTTTCTGTGGTTATGCCAGTGTATTAATATTGTGTGGAACATGAGATTTGGCAACTACGTGATCATTTTTCGACCTTCCTCATATCAGTTACTGTCCACTTATAATTTCTTAACTTGTATGAGACGTGAAAATAATTAATCTCAAATAGAATGCATTTTTTTTTTCATTTTTAAATTTGATGTCTTACAGCTTATAGAATTTATTCAGGATGAGGAAATCTTTCAATTTTTTTTCCTCCTTTTTGTTGGCTTCTTATGTTATCATGCTTTTGGAATTCATTTGTACTGATGAGCTTTTTCCTTTATTTTTTTGGTTGGGTTTCAGTTTTCTTTCAGAGTTTAGATTTGACATCACAAAGCTGGAACCCTTGGTGGCAAAGGTGGGTGATTTATCTATATCTAGATATAATCTGATATGGACCTCAACTAATAATCTCATAATACTGTTCTTTTCTATTGTGTTAGTAATTGACAGTTTCCAATCTTTTGATTACTACTAGTAATGTTAGTATATGTACTTTTGCAGCCTCATTCGCCTGATAATCGAGCTTTAGCAAGAGAATGCAAAGATGTGAAGATTGACAGAGTATATATTGGATCTTGTACAGGCGGAAAAACAGAGGATTTTATGGCTGCTGCCAAAGTTTTTCTAGCATCAGTAAGAACCAAATTTCTTTGTTGCTTATCTATTGTTATTGGACTATCCATTGATACTATGCAGATATAAGCAGTTACCCTGATCTTGTTTATAAATTTTGATTGCAGTTTGGTTGTTTATAGCATAGATCTTGATTAAAATCTGTGAGAAATTTGACTTTTCCTGAGCTATGTGTGGGTAGATAAATTATACTGAAAGATCAGGGATGTCTTGCAAACATAACATTTTTCATAATGATATTTCATGTTTATTCTCTTATCGTCAACATTGACTTCCATGTTTTGCTGTTTAAATTTTAAAAAGGATTTACATCAGGCATGCTGTATCTTATATATCTTTAGGAGTAATTGACAGTTCTTACTGATAGATACTCAAACAAGTTTCCTTGAAGGGGCCCCATGATTTGCTGTTAACAAGTTTAATTGTTTGTCTTCAGGGCAAAAAGGTTAAAGTTCCTACATTCCTTGTCCCTGCTACCCAGAAGGTTTGTAATGCCGCAATATTTTTTACCGAAATGTCCGCAGATTTCTGCTTCTAACTTGGATAAGATATTGTCATGGAGAGATATTAATGGTAAGTGCATTATTATATTGTAAAAATGACAGGTTTGGATGGACGTATATACTCTCCCAGTACCAGGATCTGGTGGCAAGACATGTTCTCAGATATTTGAAGAAGCTGGTTGTGACACGCCTGCAAGTCCTAGTTGTGGTGCTTGTTTGGGTGGCCCTAAAGACACTTATGCACGCATGAATGAACCTATGGCAAGTTTCCTTTCCCCTGCCAGAAATCCTTCAAATGCATATAGTTTTCATTATTATATTGTAATCTGAACTTCCTCTTAATTTGTTCATTTGCATATATATGTCAGAAGTCAGAACTACATCAAATTCAATGAAATCTATTAAATCACACAAAAAGGTGTTTATACATATATATATATATATATATATAGACTGGTTAATGTTGTTTAAGGCAGCCAATTTTATGAAGAAAAAGCTACCCTAAACACTAATAATAATTGATTTTCTGCTTTGCAAGCCCTATCACTCTGGTGTGCTTTTTCTGGGTTCACAAAAGTGGTTTTTTTGGCTTGCATGAAGTTGTTTCAGAATCTAATTTTTGGGTTTTAGGGGAAACCTAACCAAGAGTGCCGGATGAATGAGAGATGCAGTATGAGTACACATAACACAGATTATGGTCTACAGAAATCTCATTTGTCCTTCATGATCAATGTGGTCAATTTCAATGATGGTTATTTGTTTGTTGAGCATCCTTATTTACAATTTTGATTAACACTTTTGAGTCTGTTTGCTATTGAAGGTCTGTGTCTCAACAACCAATAGGAACTTCCCTGGTCGGATGGGACACAAGGAAGGCCAGATTTATCTAGCTTCACCATATACCGCAGCTGCATCTGCTTTGACTGGTTATGTCACTGATCCGAGGGAATTCTTGCATTAGGCTTAGCAAGTGATGATTTTGATCCTGATGTATTTTAGATGTAATATCTAATTATGTGCTTTATGGGTGTATCTTAGATCTGAAATGCTGTTTTTCTCTGAGATGACTTTGTATGTCATGGTTGTCATCAAGTGAGTACAAATAAAAGGCCTGTTTATCCTTGTACTAAGATTTGCACGTATCTAGTTGTTGAATATAACCATGCCATGAATAATCGAATTTCAGTTTATGGAATTGTCTTAGCGCAGGATAACTATGTAAACATGCTGTCAAGTCTCGTTCCTTCGTTCCTGCATTTGTAATATTGTAACTCACGCTCTTGCTATATGGGCGAAAGATCATAGACTGTCCATGTTTTGGGAGAATACTGTTCCTAATTGTCTGATTAAGCTAATTAAGGAAGATTGTCGTACCTCTCTTTCTTTCTGTGTGTAATGGATTATTTTTCTTTTGAAAACAGCAGAAAAGAAAGCTATGTAAACATTAGCCAGGAAGAGTAGGTGGAGATTAATACAAATGTTAACTAGTTTAGCGTTGAAGATATTGTATAAATCGTTGTCTGCTCTAGACAAACGTGGAGTAGTCACTCAAGCATGCCATGTGAACTCAGCTTTAGGAAAATAACTGATCAATGAAACACATCAGAAAACCCCTGCTCCAGTTATTGTCTCGGATGGATATTGTCTTCTTTGAACTTCATATGCGTGTTTTTATTTTTAACATTCAAGGATTTATTTTAAATCATGAGTGCCATGCAGACTCATTTCATTTATCGTATTCTTTCAATATCCTTTTGTTAAGAGATATCAAAATTTAAATATAAATATTGGATATCATTCATTAGCAGTGTCGATTGGAGTCCTTGAGGTCTTATGTCAAGGCACAAAATGAAGGTTGCTTGTCTGATTTCTATGATTCATAGTAATTTTATAGCAAATCTATGAGGGTGAAGATGCTTGCATGAAGTCCAAATCTCAAATTGAACATCCATAGTGAACAAGATCCGGTAGGTATGGCTGGTAGATTCTAAAAATGTGATATCAATAAAGCAAGATCTCATTTCGGGTGCACTAACTTTGAGACGATTTGTATCATAACATTTGTCAGGCTGAGCAGACAAACAAATCAACAGGTAGTGTCAAAATACCTGGATTTAAGACATGACAGGATTCTAATCTCATCTGCGATGGCACACCAAGGAAAGTGCAAGCTAAGTTAGCTAGTTAAATCATTTTGGCTCCTAGTTGGCGCTCTCTCCATGAACAAATATGCAGAAACACAATAAAAATGGCATGTACTGCCCATCATGGGTCCTCAACATTCATTAATTTTGAGAAGTTACACATTTGATTTGGAGGTGTCCCACTCCCACACACTTTGTTGAGATGATGGAGCACCAAATATGCACTGTAGGACAAAAAAAAGTTGCAAAAATGCATCAAAGATAATCATCCTATACACTTTTACTCATTGTAATTGTCTCACCTCTCAAGTGTATATATTTGTGAGTATCTTCTCTTCCACCCATTAAGGCCTTCCTAGGATGTCAGTGGACCCTACTTCAATCACATAATGACACTAAACTGGAACTTTCCAGCTATTCTTGCTCCAACCCCATTATTAGTTGTTTGCATGAGACCTCGTGTTTAATGTTAAAAACCTTTAGAAATGAAAAAATTGGTTTCTTCTGGGATCTGTTTTCTGTTAATCTTGAATAAACTGAATTTAAATGATTTGTGATAAACAGATTTTAATGACTTGGAATCAGAAACCTATAACTATAGGGGCCATGATGCAAAAACCAATTATTAAAAAAGCAAAACTGATACCTATATATAAATACATACTAAGATTATAATATGTAAACAAATCCTATTTTTTTCCTTCAAGATTTTTGTGGGGTTAGGACGTAGGAGGCTAGGCCTCAAGCTCCACCACTGAGGACACATAGTCATTAACTTCAACATACAATCAAGTTCCGTCATTACATTTGTTTTTTAGTGTAATTATAAATTAGAAAAGCTTTATGTCATGAGAGAATTTTGGTATTTAAGTTGTCTCATTTAACTTTAATTGTAGAAGTGAGAGAGAATGAAAGAGACAAAGACAAACAAAAGGGGAGCTATTGAAGGTGAAACATGATAGGAAGTACAGGATTTGTGTTTTTAGTTTTAGCAAGATATGGGAACCAGCAAGAAAGAAAAGAATGATAGAAAGTTAAATAGTGCAAAAAAGGCATGAGTGTCATTACTACCACTGGCAATGACTAAATGACATGTAAAATTGTTCTTGATGTATGTGGTGTGTGTGGTAGCATACAGTTGGCTTCTAATCAATTAAAAGAAAGCAATTATGGTGATGGGTCACCACTATCATCTATCAATGGCTAGTCATCTGCAGTCAAGATCAAAATGATTGTATTATCTTAAGAACCAAGTTTGTCCCATTTTTCTCAGCAAAATCTTTTAAGACAGATTATAATCATTGGATCAAGTCATTAAACTCCATGTCTCTTCCCTTTATTTTATTTTGTTTTATTTTTGAGAACCGACAGAAATGTTACTACTAAAAGGGTTGGGATTGAAGATTAAAAATTTTAAGTTGAAAGTAGAGAATTATGAATTTATAATACAAACTTACTATATACTTCATGTTTCAAGCATTTGATCAGTTGAGACTTGAGAAGCATAAATGGAGCTGTTGATAGATTAGTTTTGAGTATTATGATTTATGAATATTGAATATATATAGTGTTGATATGGCCAGTGTAGTTGTTTGTGGGAAATTATTCGAATATAGCTTGTTCTTTTTTTTTCCTTTTTTTTTTGAAAAGGAATATAGCTTATTCTACACATAACAAGGTTAAATAATTCTTGGTTGTTAGATCTGTCAAATAACTAAGATATGGTGCCTACATGAAAATTCATGTAGGCAATTCGTACTTGAAAATGACAAAACTATGGTTAAAATTCAAAACTTGCTAGATAGTTCAAGTTTCAAGCAGTTCAGCAATGAAGATAGGTTTAATTTATCTCACATGCATATTCTCCTGGTAAAAATTATTTGGACATTGCTTATTATGCATAGAGCTTTACTAAAACCTACCATAAAAATGATTCTTCACGCAAGCAAACTACAAAATAGTAGTAATGGCAATTCAATGCTACTTCTACGAACCACCAAGTTTATGTTACTTCTACAATTTTTGTAATAAAGCGTATTATTTGACTTCTTTTTGGATATTTACTGGCCAAAATTTTAAAGATTTTTCTTTATTTTTCATTTTGCTTGATTGAAATGTTGTTGTTTGTTCATCGATTTTTTTAATATTGTATTTTGTTCTTGTTTTTGTTTGTTATATTGGTGGACTTCTGGTTATGATTTAAACTTCTTTATTTATTAGTAAGTAAAGATTTTGTTTCCTATCAACAAAACCTTATGAATATGATAGTTAAGAAGTTTATCACAGCCTCAAGGTGAAAACCTTCAACTCCAAGGCCATTTCAAGACTCTTATGAAATGTAATTTAAGTAATCAAATCTCGAAGTGATGAAAAGATTTTGATAGTGACAGAATTGACCAAAAGTTCTTGTGTTAATTTTCCTTGGAGAAAAAATGGCTGCAGGATTTTGACCAACAAAAAAGAGTTGGTTACAATTGCTGCAACAGAGACTTCATAATTCCTGTGCATTTGTTTGTGAATTTCCCCACAATTTAGAGGGAAAATTTGAGTGATATGAACATAATTTATACTCAAGACACAAAAGATTCAGTCAATAAAAGATGCCAAGCTGCAGATACAACTTCCAAGCTCAGGTTCAAGTATAATATATAGAAAAACATGGCCAACCAACACAAAAGCAAAAGTGAAACCATACAAAGCATTTCTTCTATGACAAATTGAGGAAACTGACTCCACTAGATTGAAGCAAACTCAACACTCTAGATATCAAGTACTCCCATATATACAGTATGGAAAAGAAGCAGAATTCAGTCAAGTGAGCAGACCTGTATTGTAGCACTATAAAAGAGAGAAAAACTAAAATGAATATGACCTACAAGAAACAAAAAAGAACTGCAAGAACACTAGAATGCAGTGGACAAAAAAAGATAACAAGCTTCGCAAAATGCTTCAACTCATGAACTTCTCTACTATCTTTTGAGCTTCATGTATTCAAACTGTCTGGTTTCTTCGTCTTTTTGAATTTTGATTTGATAGGATGGCACTAAATGGGCTTGGCTCTATGTCTCTCCGTTCGTTCTTGGAATCTTGGAGCTGCAATCAAATCATTAACAAGAATTAGAAGGGTGGTGGGCTGATGGGAAGAATCACCAACAGAGGCAAAAATTATATAAAGAATATTGAAAATACAAACGCATACCGAGTCCATTAGCCTCAGAAGTCCTCATGATTCGAAGCCTTTTTACCGAGTTGAGAAACATCCTAATCACAAACAAGAAACAGAACATTTTCAGTAAGCATTCGATAAAACTTGATTAAACCAAGCAACATCTTCTCTTGTTACTAATTTCTCATGTGAGTCGAAGAGGGGTGGTGGAAACTTTTGGCAAGCACTATAATCTCTTGATCATCTAATATAACTCTCTTTATTCATTGAGTTTGACATTTAATGATAGTTGCATACCTCCACGGGACATCTCCCACAAGCATCCAATCTCCTTCTTTATCCTCATAGGTGAGGACAAATTCAGACGATCCATCCAAAAGCTTGGATGAATTTGTTGCCAGATCCTTCTCTCCCCCTGAGCCTAATCACAAATACACAACGTCACAATCAGGAAGACCGATCAACAACTTGTACCTTATCTAATGATATATGCCTTCAGTCATATCATCCATATAAAAAATTTCTAAGTCGGATCAACAGGACATACATCAGGATTCAACTGAAGCATGACCAAATAAGAACACAATCTTTTATCAAGTCATTGAAATCAACACTTAAGAGATCAAACAACAAAGGAGGACGAAAAGGTACCAATCGAATTGATTGTCTTGGGGGGCTTAAAAAACATGTCTTCCAATGTTTGAGCTAAAGTCTCATAGCAAGCATGAGCATTCAAATCCACCTTCCTTCCAATGGGAAGTCCATCCATATTCACCTTGACAAACCCAAGATGTCCTTTTTCATTGAAAACATTACTAGATTTGTTGCCGTTGCAAATTTTCTTCTTGGAAGCATCCTTCAATTTATCCTTTTCACTGCCCACCACCTTGTCATCTTCAGATCTTGAAGCCTTTGCTTGGTTAACCAAACTGCTCAACCTATGAGCCCCGATAGGTGGCCATCCCACAACCTGACTGTTTTCACATAACAAATTACGTTAATGAATAGCTTAGTACTGTAGCCAAATAGAGGATACTAAGGTAAAAGCATATGCTTCTTTCACAATCCAACTCTGTACATAATATTGGTTGCAAAATAATAAAAATAAAAAACTAACAAACAGAGAAACATCATACATCAACAGGAAACTCCCACATAAACCCAATATCAACCATAAAACCAATAAACAGAAGATAATAGCCAAAAAAAAAAAAGACAGTTTATTCACCAAACGTGCACATATCACAATAATAATAATTTATATAGAATCAAAACAACACAGAATCATCATAAAGTAGGCACATATTCTAAGTTTCTAACAAAGCTTACTAACTAAGCAAAACATAGAAAAGCAAAAATATATCAAACAATAAAAACAAACGAAAAAAATCCCAGTTTCATGGTAGAAGAGGATTAAAATTAACACTAGTCAGTAACAAACTGATATAATTAATTAATCAATAAGTTTACCGCAAAAAAAAAAAAAAACAAGGACAAGGCTGAAGTTGGTTTATTGCTATATTAAAAAAAAGTAAAATATATATATATATATATATATATAGAAATCAAGAACTGGATTCTCTCTCAAGAAACACATAGAATACAAAAGGTGGTCTTACTATTCCCTAATATATATATATATATATATACAAACACGTAGATTTGTGTATATGTGAAATATGTATGTCGGTATATATGTATGTAAGTGATGTGTAACCTGGTAGCAGGAGGGGAGCCAGTTTCATGAGGAACGGAGTCAGCAGCTCTCTTGGTGCCAGAAACAGAAATAGAAGGAGCAGTAGCATTTGGTGATCTGTTGTGGTTCAGTTGAGAGACCTTGACAACACAAGGGAAGTCCTTGGCTGTCAAGATTCTACCACACTCACCCCATGCAATTGCTTTGCTCTTCCATCCACCTCCTCCACCACCACCACCACCACCAAGACTCAGCCCCAGGCCCAGCTCCAACTCACTCTCAGCTGGGTCTGTTAACTCATTCGACGAGCCCCCGCCACCACCAAGTAGACCAAGACCACCTTGCATGACAGCAGCAACAACAAGAAACAAGAAACCAAAGAAAGAGAGAGAAAGAGAGAGAGAGAGAGTGGAAGTAAGAGAGTTTTTTCAAAGTATAAAGGAAGAAGAAGGAGAGGTTTTGTGGGGTTTTTGGGTGGAGTGTGAGATGGTGGAGGAAGTGATGATGATGGGACCCATGTGTCTGCTAGTGCGCCAAGCACTCTCGCGGTCTCGCACCACTCTTTTCACTCTTATTTTTCTCGGCATCATCATGTCTCTTTAGAATCTCTTTTCTTTTTTTTGGTACAAAAAAACACAAATATATCATTACTTCTCCAACCAAAAAAAAAAAAAAAAAAAGAAGAAGAAATCCCAACGAACCTGTTCTTGATTTACCGATTCAAACAACTGGCTTGCCCTCCAAGTTCTTAGTTGGATTTGTCACGTCAACTGTGTTTTCTTGTAGAAGCCCCTTAAATGATCTATTATTATTTAAATAAAAAAACATTCTCATAGATTTTACTTGACAGGTTTATCAAAATTATCGGTATAATGCTTGAGCTAGTTTTTATTTATAGTGATTATTTAATAAGTGTTTTTTTTTTTTAAATATCTAAAATTTTAGTTAGTTTTTTGTGTATTTTTGAAACAATTAACCTCACAGACCTTGTTTTTGGAGAGTTTTAAGCATTTGTGCTATTAGTTATAAAAAAAAAAAAATGCTTAGGAAGAATAGTCATTTTGTATATTTGTTTCATGTCTATTAGCATTTTTTTTTAAAGAGAATTTAACAAAAGAAAATGAAGGCAGAATTTGTTTTTGTTAACTTTATATAAAAGTAGAGGCAAATTGTTTATCTTCAAAGCATTAAGATCAATTTGATATTAAACTTTACTTTATAAGAATTTTCGGGTCTTTCTATCTTGTTCAAAAATATTTTCCATTTGTTTTGGGCTTAAAGGATTTTATTATTTAATTTGTATCAATTTACTAATTATCAATATTTTTAATATTTCAAAAGGTTAATAATTAGGTTGTCCTTCCTTAATATGATGGGTATCATTTACTTTACTTTCGAAAATTACCTTCTTCGAAGTTTTTGAGATATAGATTGTTTATATTATCTATAATGAAACACTTGACTATGTGATTCCACTTAATAAAAATAATAAAGTGTCCATGACTAAGAAAATATTTATGTACTATATGTTATTATAAATTGCATTCTGATCTATATGAAAATGAAAAATCAATTAGATTTAGAGTTGATCAATAGGCTTTATTTTTTCTTTTTTCACAAATACTAAAATAATTTTTAAAGAATTTAATTCATATATTTTCAACAATTTATATCAAATCTAAAATGTATTGTTGAATTTGTGTGGAAATAGAGAATTGTTAATATTTTAATATTTCTATATATGGATCAATAGGTCTAATAAAGCGTTTTGAATTGGTCATAAATCTTGAGCATACTTATATCGGGAGCCTTATTGGAAATGTCTAAACATAATAATATTGTCAATATATTTCATGCAAAAGTACACTTCTAACTTTGAAGAATGTCAGATCCATATTTGTAAATAATATTATACAAGCGAAAAAATTATTAATTCACAAGTTAAGCTAGATACTATGATAATTGATTTATTTTTATTATATAAATCATGAGATAACATAGGGATTGATATAGTAATGATAAATCATTTATCCCATCCTTTGTGCTTCATTTTTTTTTAGCGACCTATAATTATTGTTACTATATATTAATCCAAAATGTTCTACCAATATATATATATATATATATATATATATATATATATACTAGTTTTATTTATTCTTCTAGATAGATCCGCTTTTACTATATATGCTAAAAAAATTGATTTCCATTGTAAAAAGTTCAAGCGCAAAATGGGAATTGTATTTAAAGTTAAAAACAAATTTCTCTAGGAAGTAACTAAAAAGAATTAAACTATGTAAAGCTTTATCGCAAAGTTGCAAATCAATATTAAAAATAATAATACAGGTCAATTAAAGAATAATCAAATTTTTAATAAAATAAAAAGTTAGGGTGACTAATAGCTTTAAGATAAAAGCATAAATGGTTAAAGTCTAAAGGTTTAGTCTTTTTACAGGTGAAAAAAGCATATTCTAATGTTATTTTCTTTCTTCAATATTTTTATATGGGTGTGTTTGTCTACTATTTTAAGGACAACCCGCACAAAGCCTTGTTTTAGAAAGTTGAGACCTAAATACAGATGCAATTTTAGTGGACGGTGGGCCTGCCCATAAAAGATAAAACAACCAAATAAATATACAACACCAAATATTTATATCATTCTTTGACAGGACCACATCTGACAGGATTTGTTCTTCAAGGATCTCATATTTATTATATAGTATTATTATAGGAATCCAAATCCTTCCCTAGAATGAATTTTTTCTGATTTTTTTTTTAAATAAATATAAAAAGTAATCTCCATCCCAATTATTCATCCATTATAATACTTATATATCATGAGCTTAGATCAGATCAATAAAATGCTCGGATCGGAAGATATTCTAAATTATTAAAACTATAATAGATTTATCTTATAATAGATGTCTTATGAAGTTAATATGAGATTGGTTTATTTGTATTTCTATGAACTCTCACACTTATACTTTTAAAATTGTAAATTTGAATCATATCTCGTTTTCTAAATCTTGAATTTATTATAATAATTAAAAATAAATATTTTTTATAATAAAAAATTATTTTTCATAATTTTTTATATAAAATTATAAAAAGAAAATGTTTGGACATATGCACTTGAATCTCGTAATAACTGTTTAAAGATATTACCGAATTTAGCATTTAGGGATGGAAACGGGGCAATTTGTACCAATAATGGACTTGGTTCTAAAGAATGAGTATAAGATACATTGTCAACTTTATTTTTATTTGTTAATTATTTATGATTGAGAATTTATACCGATCTTATTGAAGGTATTAAAATAAAAGTAACCTTTACAATTTTATAATATTGCTGACTTTATTTCTCTGTTTCCTTTTCTTGACAAATAATTAATGCACGTACTCATGTATCTTTGATCCATTAAACTAAACCTATTATAATCTCACTAAAAATAAATATCATTAAAATTGAAAAACATAAAATAGGAACTATTCACACGTGGTGGATAAAATATTACATTATATATAAATCTATACTTAGTGAGTAAAGTGTTGTTCACAAAAATTCTGATAACGTGTTTATTTTTATCAATTATCTGTTTATTTTTACTAAACATTTTCTTATAACTTTTTTTTTGGTTTAAATGTTTCTATCAAGTTTTAAAAGATGTTTATTGAATTGATTTTTTTTTTTTTCTGATGATTTCAAAATATTAAGGAGAGTTGATTTGGAAAAGATCTTCATTTACTTATATTTTAACTAAAAGCCAATGAAAATCTCTTAAATTCACAAGCAAAACATTCTTCTAGTAATTTCAAATATTCAAAATAAAAAATTTATGTTAGTTCATATCACGTATTAACCTCAAGTCTTAAATACTATGATTAAACTTTTTTCTATTGTTTAAATTTTTGAATATGACGATAATTAATATGATATCAGAGTTTGAAACTTTCTCGTTCAAACCCTCTCCCTTCCATCTTTCATTTATCTCGAATTATTGTTACACATATTATAACAGTAATAGACGTTTAACATGTGTTCAACATCTATTATTTATCTACCTTACAATAAAAGACACATCACATGTCAACTTCAAGTTATAAATACTATAATTGGATTATTTTTTATGAATTTAAGTTTTTATATATGATTATAACTAATAGGTTAATTTCCCTATCTATTGGAAAAATTAAGAAATATTATCATTCTTGAGAGAAGTAAAATTAATTTAGTAAAAAATTAAAAACGAAAATGAAAATAATAAAAATAATAGGCGTATATATAAAGTGAATAGAGACAGCATTTTAAAGCTTGAAATAAATAAAATAATAAAGAAGGGAAAGGTCAAGTAAAATGGGTATAAATACAATGTACAATTGTACATTACAGATTAAAAAAACGAAAAGGATACAAAACTACAAAGGTGAAAGGTTGTCGCTTCGGAGAGACAAACCGACAAAACCACGTGGTTCTATGCCTTGTGCGAGCGCCACGTCAGCCGACAGGGTACGCGGCTGACCGGGGGACCAACTCCTTTCCCTTTCTCTCACGTTGTTTAGACCGAGACAGCTCCACACTTTTTACTAGTTTCTTCCACGCGCCACTTCGACACGCTCCCCCCACCTTCGCTCTCGAATTCTATTGAGAGAATTTTGATGAAGTTTTTTTATATTTCCATTCAAATAATTTTATGCATACGACGATAATATTATTGTTTAAGTAGAAAATGATGCAATCATCATCACTGAGATTTAATAAATTTTTTTGAAATATAATATTTATTGATGGTCTCAGTGTTAATTTTAGATTTTAGTTGTTCTATTGTTATTGAAACTTAAATTGGATAACTCATAAAGAAAAAAATTAATCAATAATTTTATATAAAAGATTGCATTTAATATAGAATTTATTTAGAGTTTGATGATTTTTTTTTTTAATTTAGAATGTATTAGAATTTGATAGATTTTATTTTAATAATATATTTTCATGAAATTATAAGTTCTATAAATTTCATATTTATTTTATTAGAATTTTTAAAAATTCAATAAAATCTTGAGGAGAATAGTAAAATTTATTATAACTTTCTTTGTAAAAATCATTTTAAAATTAATCAAATTTATTATTTAAATAAAATTTATAATGTCAATGATTTTTTCAATTATATTGAATTTTATATAAATTTGAATTAAATACACTTAAACTTTTAATAAAAGTTTCATACAAATTTAAATTAAATATACTTGAAGATGTTTTAAATTTAATAAATTATAGATTGAGAACACCCATGAATATATTTTTTTTATACATTATATCATCTATAATGTAATAATTTAAATTTAAAATATTGTTAAACTGAATAACTACTTTTTATCATATTGTACGGTAGTTAAATTAAATGTGTGAATGATATTATGATTGGTAATATATTATTTAATTAAAGTAGTTATCTAAAATACCATTATATTCAATTAATGTGAAGTGGAAAATAATAATTATTAATCTATTCACTAATTATCATATCATATTTTTTTAAATTATCACAAAATTATTTAAGATTTAAATGAGATATAAGAGATAAAAATCTGACATTAATATTATCACGAATAAAAATTGTTCTTTCACCGCTCATATAAATATGCTCTCTGTTCTTTTGGTTTAATTTAAAACAATGTAGAAAATTTCAATCCATCAGAAGCATTCGTAAGATTCGTAAAGAGCGCGTGGGGTTGGACAAGGTTAAGTTGAGTAAGAGCAATTAGCACAGCAATTGATGATCAGGATTAGTACGGAAGAGTTTGTTAAAAATGGACCCACAATGTAAGGTTAAGGCGGGGATATTCTCGCCAACAGTTACAGGACATACGGTTAGTTTCCTTCCTTTTTTTTCTGCCTACCTTCTTTTACCTTTTTGCCCTCTCTCTTTTTAATTAATTTTTAACAACTACTCGAAAATGAATATTAAATAAAGAATAATGCCACATTATTTAAATTTATTGTCCAAGAATAAGATAGAGTTATATGCAATGTTCCAAAACTCGCTACTCGCTACTCGACCGATGAGGTAGCGAGCAGCGAGTACTCGGCAACTCGATGAGTACTCGATTTGACCATCGGTCAACGGTCAACCCGTTGACCTATGGTCAAACCCGATCAAACCAAAATTTAAATTTTTTTGTATAATTAAAATATAATCATATGACCATAAAAATCCTTAAAATTTATCTTATGCAACCTCCAAAGTCATTTTAACATAATTACATAATTATAACCTTAAAAAAATATTTAAAAAAAAATCTGAGACCGAGTTGGGTCGAGTCGGCAAAGTTGGACCGAGTCGGGTCGAGTCAGCCCGAGTCGATCCTAGTATTATGCCAAAACGATGCCGTTTTGGCAAAAGAATTTAAAAAAAAAATCGAGTTGGATCGAGACCGAGTCAGACAAAGTTGGGTCGAGTCGGCCCGAGTTGGGTCGAGTTTCTACAGAAGTTGAACCCCCCGATCTGGAGGTTCTCGGCTCGGAACTCGGCTGAGCGACGAGTTCTCAGCGAGAACTCGGCCAACTCGGTCGAGTTTTTAAACCATGGTTATATGTAACTAACACATCAATAATATTATAATTATTACAAATCATCTTGTTATATTATTTAGATAAAAAGTTTAAAAAAATTTAAATTATTTTATCATATTATTTAGACAAAAATTTGAATTTTTTTTATAAAAAATATAGTATTATTCTTATTATTTTATATAAACTACATGTCGACGTTGAAATTTAGTCGACGAGTAATCAATACCCAATACCTGTAATCAATGTGAAAAAGTATAGAAATCGAGAAAATAATAATAAAGGACCAAGAACAAACAGGGGAACACAGAATTTTAACGTGGTTCAGCAAGTGTGCCTACGTCCACGGCTGTCTCTCTCTCTAATTCTGCAGAGTGACAGTATGATATTCAATGTGTCAATACAATGATTTTAGCCCCTATAATAGGGGAAAAGTTGTTACAGATTAGGAAGCTACAAAATAGGAAAAGAATTATGAATTAATTACACTTCCTAATCAATTGGAATAAAATCAGGAAACTGCTCCTAATATCTGAGATAATGTTGACTGAGTTTGAATTTGAATTAATTTCCTTTCCTGGTGAGAGAATCATGATCAGACTAGGTAACTGCTTGTTCTGGAAGATATTGCATTAATTATGCTCTGGTCAAACTGCAGTTTATAACGACCTCAAGCTGGACCTCGCTGAGATGCGAACTGCGAATGAGGCAGACTATGGAACGAGCTACAACCTTGCTGTGATACGAGCTCGTTGCTACGAGCTGAGAAATTACTGGACGAGCTGAAACTCATGGGCTTAGAGTTGATATCTGGGCTTTGTCTGATGGGCCTTGATTGGGTTGATTTTATTGGATCTGAGTTAGGCTTTTACCAGCCCATTTAGTGAGTCCGAAAAATACATAAAACACTACATGAATAATTCTCTTTGTTTCATCCTCGCTTCTCAGGGAAAGGTTTTTATATACAATAAAATCTTATTATATATTTAGAAAAATATTAATATAAGGGCCAATGATATATTAAAATTGAAAAAGTGAATAAAATAATTTTACTTTTATAAAATACATAAATCATTTAATTGAATTTTGAATTATTCAACGTGTTTTTTAAAACAGTTAATACTGTTTATATATTTATATTAAACAATTTTTAAGTTTTTTTGTGTATAGTTATGTAAAATATGATGGTATTCAAATATTAGAGTGAATTTTCTAACATAGAGAATCTGAACCCAACAAGAAGGGCAAAGTGATGAATAGCAGCGACAACTCCGGCCACTCGGAAAAGTTTATTTTTTGGTCCTCATTATTAATTGAAATTTTTATTTTGTTCCTTTGTAATAAAAATTCTACAATTTGGCCCCTCCAAACGAGGCTATTGAAATTTTTGATTAGGCACAAACGATCTCAACTCTAGTATTCCTCATGTAGTGTATCACAAATTATGATTTTCTGTTATTAAATAATCACTTCATTGGCTTGCTATTAAATAACGTTATTTTTGAATCATAATTCCCTATATTAGACGATCACACTTTTCGATGCAGTATGTGTGTATCTCTTTATATATATTATAAATTTAAATCTAAAATGATAATTATAAATCTAGTATTTTTAAGAAAGGTGATTACTATACAATGTTTGGTACTAATTTACTTTTATAAAAAGTAATGAAATAGTTCATAGACTGACGACTTTGATTTTTAGAAGTAATTCTAGTCAATTTTGGTTTTATTTTGTTTCAGATTACATTTCAAACATTATTCTTACAGATGTTTCCTAAATAAACTTTTTTGGGTTTTCAAAAAAACATGTTTTTAAGGAATATGACTATTGTACAATATTTTCGAATAGATGTATTATATTTATTCAATTGTAGCACTTTTATAAAAAGTAATGAAATAGTTCATAGGCTGACGACTTTGATTTTCAGAAGTAATTCTAGTCGGTTTTGATTTTATTTTGTTTTAGATTACATTTCAAACATTGTTCTTACAGATGTTTCTTAAATAAACTTTTTTGGGTTTTCAAAAAAACATGTTTTTAATGAATATGACTATTGTACGATATTTTCGAATAGATGTATTATATTTATTCTATTGAAGCATTTATCATTGTACATGATAACCTTTCCCTATGATAATGCTATTTAAGCGTTATTCAATAACATTTTTCAAAATTTTTAATGTGTTTTGTTAAGAGATTAAATTCTTTATCAATTAAATTATAAAATATTAACAGCCAAGCATTCTATGAATATCTGCTTATTAACGCATGGAATCTGTTGATTCAACCCCAACGATAAAAAATGATATAAAAAAAAAAAAAAAAATTAGTAAAAATCGAAATTGAATCTTTTAGCTGGTCTGTGTGACCATTAGGAAGATTTATAGAGTTAAAATATGGACAAAAGACAACAATAAGATCATGTTCCGTTGACAAAGACACTGTTTTGGATATATATGAATAAAACTTAAAGTGGGAATTGCAACACTTTGATGATAAGATCCCAATATATAATAATTCTTGAGAAATCACTACTTTAAAACTTTCAAGTTTAATAATTACTTGCTGAATAGATTGATTCAATTGATAATGCTCTACTGGATCATCTCCATGACTTTTGTTCTTTAGTATTCGTTCCAAAAAACTATTCTTGACCATGTGCATGAGCAACTCTTTTAAGATGTTGATTGAGATTGATAATGACTTGCTCACGAAAATGAAATTTTTACGACAAAATTGATTTGAAACTCTGGACAATTTGATATGTGAAAAGAGAATACAAGTGCAACATATGTGGCTATAATCTCATGTTTATTGAATAAAGCTTATAATTGATGAATTTACATTCAAAATTACATCCTCAATACTATACTATTCTTTTACAAATATTTTAGACGTTTGTTATAATTATTTAAAGCAATCTAAATTTGATAGTCATTGGATGAATATTGTAATATTAATTCCGTGAAATGAAAGAAGTTTTTTCAACATGGCTGTCGAATAACTGAGTAAGTATTTGGAAAAAAGCAAATTGGTCTTAAATACGATCATATTCTTTACATATTTTTAGGAGAAAAAGCTGGCCACATATAGAAATTTTACGCTTAAGCAATGAAGGAACAAATCATGAATTACCACACGATCTTAAAGCCAAAAGGATTTGGATTCTTGTTGCCAATGGCTGTCTCCTTCTGCATATAATGAAGAGGCTAGTAAGATTCGAAGATAGAATAAATCAACCAACTTTAAATCTAAAGATAAATTCTTCAAAGAATGCTACAACTACAAGCATTTCTTATGGTTATGTGCATTGAAACAGGAGCCTCCTCACCATGCGTGGTGATTCCTTATAATGCTACCACTTGAAGGTTCACAAAAGGAATCTACTAAAGCAGAATTTTCAAGATATCATTCATTTCTAAAAGGAAGAAAACAAAAATTGTAGATGCCACAGTTTTGAGATCAAAAGCAACTCAAATTTATTCGTTATGAGACAGAACATAAGCTGAGTCACTCATGTTGATGCTCATATAAGCACTATGTTCCTGTACTTATGTCCTACGTGGTTTTGTCTTACAAAGACAGATTTTGTCCTTTCACTTTCCAATGATACGATTTAAGCGTTAGAGGCTAGTATGGAATCGAATTGTAAAGCAACATTAATATTTTTATCAAAGAAACATCAACATAAGACTCTTATAATAAGGATTATCCAAATCTTCAACGTGGCCTAAAAGCATCGGTGGAGTAGTACAGTTGTTTTCATTCATGAACATGTCATACAATACGATAAACAGTATAGGAAGTTGAGCTACACATAAGAAGACACGTTATACGATGGATTAGACTATATGAGTGGAAAAATCTAAGATGTATTGGTTGTATAAGTAGTATGTATACACGTGTCTCAAATTACTAGAGAAAGACAAACTTACTTAAAACATTTTCATTTGGAGTTGGAAGTATAACCTTTTATTAACTAGGTTTGTTGTACTCTGAAGGTTGAAGCGTACGAGACACAAATTATACAACACTTTTCTCAGATGATCACAAACCTTTCTCTTGAAGAAAATACTTTTCAAATTGTCCCAATCAGATTTAGAAGCACTTGTAAACCATGCCTAACAGTCTAATATGTTAGAATTTAAATCACTCCTTTAGACATGAACATATTCAACACAACTACTGAGCAAGTGCATTATCCATAAAAAGAGATCCAGAACAGATTAGAAATAACATTCTGTTGATCCACGATCACTGGATGAAAGACTAAATGTAATGGGGTTTGTGGCATTGAATAAAAAGCAGGACATAGAATCTTCCATTAACCAAGAAACTTGATAGCAGTGTCACCGCAAACAGCACTTGACAAAAAACAATTCTAATGGCACAAGAAATGAATAGCACTGATGTCTACAAATAATCGCATGGTCTCTAATAACAGAAATCACCTACACGTACTTATGTATGTAAAGTATATAGTTTTAGTGATTCTGCCAGCAAAGACAATAATTTTTGAGCTGCTAGTGATCTCAATTGAATGCAAACATTAAAAACAAGACAACTCTAACCCATCAAATTCTCTTGATGACTATCAAACAAGGCTATTACTAGCAAGTCCAATTCACAAAGCCAGAGAGACAATATTGTCATTTGTTAGTAAATCTGCTATACATTCAACCGTAAGAAGGAATTAAACACAACCATGTATATTTAATAAACTAACTAAAGGCCATGGTTGATCTCCATTAACATTACAAATCGAGTTTGATTTTATATTGAAAGACTTCAAAACAAAGAAGCCATATCCAGAGTACAGGATAATTTAATCACTCTATTAACCGTGAATTGATCATAGTTAAAATATTAATAATGCTCATATATGTTCGTTAAATCAACCTCAAGGCTTTTAACACTCCTTAAAACAGTTTAATCCACAAAACTTCCTTAATTTTGCTGTCAAATATCGATTACTTCCTCACAATATCTTAGAGGCATGAGGCATTGAAGCTATACAGTTATGAGACGATTCAATGTTACAATAACATAAATAAGACAAAATATATACTCCTAACTTAACACCATATTTTTTAATTTTGAAAAGAATTTAAATGATTTAAATTCTACAACCTCCAGCCTCAAGCAAGAACAGTGTAAACATTTTTTTTTTTTTTTTTTTTTAATATAAAAATTAAACAAATATTCATCAAAGTAATGCAAAAAAAAAAAAAAAAAGATAGAAAGAAAGAAGAAAGAGACGAACGGCCTAACCGACATCGAATCTCTAACATCAACTCTTGGTGCGCACGTTCTTATCCTGCACCCATACATATATTCCATTTCAATTCCACAAGCCGCCACCTTAGTACAAAACGGTTAGGTATTTAGAGCATTGGAGATGAGACTCAACGACGTCGTATAAAATGTTCAGTCAAAGAAAACTCGAACTTATGGACGGGCTACGAATCAAGCGTTGACTGTGTAATCCTTTTCTCTTGCTCTTCCGGGTCGGGCTGCCCGAACCGCCTCCACAGACAATGGAGCACTCGCACCCGCATATATTACTAAAACAAGAAAACAATCCAGGACCACCTCCATCGGTGTGCCTTCTGCTGTGCCTGCCGGCAGTAGCTCCACCGCCGCCTCTGCTGGACCGGAAGCTTGAGTCGTACAATGGAGGCAGCTCCGCCCTCCATCGCTCCAGCTTCGACTGGAGCCCTTCGATGCTGCTGTCCACGTCCCAACTAGCCATCATCACCGAACTCTCCTCGTCATTTGCGCGTCTCATCAGCATCTCCTTCGCCTTTGCCGCCGCCACCTCCGACGGCGACGGCCCTAGCTCCGACTCCGTTATCATTTGCCCCGTGTATTTCTTGAATTTCACCTGGCCTCCGTATTCGTATCCACGACCCGCAGTATTCGGTGACCTGTGCTGCAACCCGTTCTGTTTCTTCGACTTGTTCGGATTCGGACTTTTCGGATTGCTTGGGCTTCTCGCATTATTTGGGCTTCTAGCATTCATGTCTTGTCTCGCTGACTCCTCCTTTTTGGGTGGATCTACGCTATCCGACCCGCTAATACTCGAAGATGGTTTCTCAATTATACCCTTCATTGGCGCGTCTACGACCTCCGACCCGGAAACTAATCCACCACCTTTTACTATCATACCCTTATTTTTTGGTGGATCGCTGACGATCTCATACCCGCTGTTTTTATCTTTTCGAATAAAATCTGATCCGCTGTATATTGAACTAGCTCTTGAACTGGGTATGTATCTGTTGAGTATCCTGAAATGTTGCTGGGGCTCCGGTTGCTCAGGTGGCTCCGGCTCGGACCCGCTAATCATAGAGCGTGTTTTTGAGGATTTAACCGTTACCGTTGGTTTTCTCACAACATTCTCCGCCCCAATCATGGAGCTTGAATCACTCTTCGTACGTCGTAGCTCGGGTTTGGAGAACAACGTAAGCGACTGTTGATTGTTGCTGACATTGCTTGCGTGATGGTTACTGTGCTGGAACTCCTCCTCTCCCATCAAATGGCGGTAACCAAGCGCGGAGCTGAGCTGGGTGCACAAAGGCATGCTACGCATGGAGCTGTCAAGCAAAGCCACCCCAATGTTCAAGATCCCCTGAGGCCTCCCCGAAGGACGACGCACTTGCAAAGCAACGAATCTCATCCCCAGTTGGACGTGGTTTGGCTGATGGTACGACCTCGTCGGTGGCGGAGGTATCAGGTTCCCAACCAACACACGAACCGTCCCCACGTGAATGTCACGGAACCAATGCAAGGCGTATATCTCGATCATCACAGCCGACGTGTCGTGATACAAGAACTCCTCGTCAACCCGGAACACAAACTTGTCGTTCCACGTGGGGTTATTCCGGCCATGAGCATCCACCCGGGTCGACAGCTTTCGGTTCGGATGGACCCACGCGACCGCGTAAGACCGCATAGACCGAGACACAGGTGAGAGGTCCTGGGCCGAAATGACATTGAGTTCCAGAAGTTGAAACGGAGCTATAACGTTCGACGACATTGTAACCCTTAAAAGATATATATGTATAATGGATGAATATAAGATAATGAAAAGAATAAAAAAATATAATATCGTCGGCTGTGGCTGTGACGATGAAAAGAGAACCCACCCGCCGTCCAAAGCAAGGACGACGAGAGGAGGTCTAGCATCAAAAGAGGGGGGAAAAATGATCGAGATGGGAAGGAGAGAGAAGAAGAAGAACAAGACATCTGGTGGTTAAGGTTGTTTTTATTCGGCTCACTACACCGAAACCTATGGGGATTGTATTTGGAATCAGTTACTCTGTTTGACCATGGTTTTCTTCCAGGTGATTCCCCACACGTGTGCTTCTTTGATTCGACGGATGTTCCATTTTTTATTTTTTATTTTCTTTTATTGGACAGCAAGGATCGCATAAGTTGTTAATTTGCTGTTATACAGTAAGGTACGTTAAAATTGGATTCAGGCTATCCTAAAATGACAAATGACAGATAGCGGTACCAATATCAGTTGGGCTAACAGGATGACAGGGTGTGAGAAACGTTTCTCTAGGACTTTTTTTTTTTTTTTTGTGTTATTATTAAATTAATAAAAAAATTATATTTATCTTTTTTAAATATAAGACATAGTATATTAACATATTAAAAAATGAAAATAAATTATTTCTTAAAATTTTAGATTGTAATTTAAGTATACCTTTATTCCATGGAACAAAAACGTTCTTATTCAATATATATAAATATATATATAATGTTTTTAAAATGAAAATTCTTTATTTTAAAAAATAAGAATCAATCAATTAAATTCATCTATTATATTTTTTCTACTAAAAAAATTTTTTCTCATATTTAATTTAATACATTGAGGAATTTAATTGGTTAATCTAACTTTAAAGTTAGAAGGTACTGATTATAAAAATTATATATATTGGTGTGAGAATCCTAATATGTACTGATTAAATTAAACTTATTTCAATTTATACTGGGTACATATTGAAATAAGTTCATCACGTATTAGTGGCTGTTTAGATTTTCACATTAAAAAAAAAGAAAAAAGAATATGACGGGTCCTGCCCTTGATAAGTTTTATATATTTATAATTGTTGATAAATTTTTTGGCCCAATTTTATTTGAGTCAAGTTTGGGTCAAACATATAAACTCTATTATGCATCTCCAACTCACTAAATTGTTTGTTTGTTTTAGATGTTATTAAGGAGATTTGTATTACTTGGAGACATTGATTTTGTTGTATTGTAATGCACTTATTGAGTTGTCCACAAATATGAGAAACCTAATTAATTTATTCTGTAAGTAGATCCCAAATCAGTGAGACACAAAATGTGCTAAATGTGGTTAATAAACATGTATAAAAATACATTCATCAAATTTACGCTATCACATGTAAAAGAGGCTTTTTATCTAAAATCTTAGAGTGCAACTTTCACAACCTTCAAAGATGAACAAAATCACTTCAAAGATGTATAAAATCACTTTAGATTTCTCACACACCACGCTTAATAGGAGTGATTGAGTATTTTTTTTTTTTAAAGAGGTCAAGGGTTCAAGTGTCACTTTTATTCTAAAACACAAAGTGTGAGTAGTTTTCAATAAATTTAATCTCGGCCTCCCTGTCATTTAAAAAAAAAAATGCATTGATATAAGAATATTATGTCAAATTTTGTACAAGATACATGTGAAGGTCAATTACACTATGGTCTCATTTGGTATATAATATTAGATTAGATGTGATTAGACAAAATCAGTAATATGATGAGTTTGGTGTTGCTGGTTAGACTACAAATAATATTGTCTCTTGTTTAATATAATATAGACTTTGACAAAAAAAGTTGTATTTTATGTTTGATATAGCTAAAATTGATTGTGATAAGATTAGATTAAATTAAATTAAATTTAATAAAATAAAATTATTTTATATCAACTCCATAAAATTAAATTATTTTTTAAATATAAAAATACAATTATTTAAAAATTTGAATTTAATTTGGCCAAATTTAGTTTTTCATGATGCATTCTTTCCAATAAATATTTAAAATATAAAATGTTTTATAATATAATTTTATATAAATGTTAATAAAGCAAAATATTTATTTTTTAATTTATATAAGTATTTATTTTTAAACATAATATTTTAAATTAAATTTAAAAATAATTTAATAAATTATATTAAATAATTTTTAAATATATTGGATTTTATATATAAACAATTTAATTTAATAAAAGAATGAAGTGCGGTTGTATCGGCAAGACTTATAAATATCTAAATACCACCTTTTAGCATAAGTAATTATTATAAATGATTGTGCACTTTCTCATTCTTAAAGAGATTAAAGTTTAATTTTCACCAAACACATATTATAGTTTGTATGAGTAATTTTCTCACCTCATTTTGGAGTAATTGTCTCCCATTTGTGGGGGTAGATATCCACATTGTGTCAATAATGTTTGATTTCGAAGCAAGTTCCAACAAGTCGTTGACCCATTCAGCGTCAAATTTAAATAGAAAAAGACTTATGAGTCATGCTATATCGAAACTAATTAATTACAAGGGAGTAGAAATTCTTCGGAACTATGTAGAGCAAACATTGAATTAGATGGGAAACTCTCTAATTTCAATCTAATTTGGATTGCCAAACGCCACCTAGAAGAACAATACTCAAGCTTGAATGGTGAAGCGTCATAAAAGCTTCTACAAAGCTAAATTAAAACGAATAAATTGTATTTGTATACTGGCTAACAAACATAATTGTAAAAATTAAAGTAAAATAAAAAATATCTTTCAAAAGATTACATTAAAATAGATTCACGTTAAAATTAGTGAAGATATAAAATCTTCCTAAAAACAATTATCGGTGAAAAATGGATCTATTGGGCCTACATTGAGATATCGGCCCATTTAAATGTAGCCGTACTTATAAAATTTTTAATTTTACCACTGAGAGTGCGATTTCGTCGCGTAAAACGTACATGGATTGATAAATCACGACCCAGAAATAAATAAACATACAAAAATGGCGATACAGTAACAGCTGTGGAAGCGAATTACACGTGTCATCCCAAGAGAAGAAATGTAGAGAGAGAGAGAGAGAGAGACGAAAACCAGATTTCTCCGCAGTCCGATAAGTACTTATAAACTGGAGCTCTTGATTAGTTGCCTGCGATTTGGAAGGACTTGCAGGTCTGCTGGCCGAAAGGTACTAACTAATTTGTCTGTTATACTCCATGTAACGATGCTTTGGCAGTGTTTTTTTTTGGTATTGTCAAATGTAAAAGTGCTTTTCACGTCTTTTTCGTTAGTTTTTCAGAGAAATTTATATATTATGAAAATTAATTTTGCAAGTCCTTTTTTTCCTTACAAAAATTATAAATGCGTGAATAGCAAAGGTGTCATTTAAAAAATACGTTAATAGTAGCTGGCTGATGATATGGTTGGTTAAAGCGCCGCGGCCCTATGTCTCATGGCCATAATTCTGCAGCCACTAATAACGCTTTTCCCACCATTTATGTTGGTAGATCCCACCCTCATGTGAGTCCATTTCTTCCAAATGGGAGTAATACTACGAATCATATTATCAGTATTCCACTTAATTGATTTCGATAGTCTCTAAGTAAGTAATAAAAAAAATATATGTGTACTTTAATAGAAAGTAATTTGTACATAGAAACTGCTTTCTAGTTTAATGAAAGGGGTGTCATGATAAAATCTGAATGGAAGGTGCATCATGTGTTACATGTACTCATAAATTGACGAAGATATTACATTTCCTCTTTAGATTTGCCACATATTGTAAATCTGCCACATGGCAAAATCTAAACAAAAGATGCATTGTGCATAGCACGTACCCAAATCATATGGTACCTAAACACATCATGTGATACGAAAAGAGTTATCCACTTGCTTTCTGATATCCGATTTGGAAAGCACCGACTGTACAAAACTAATTTTCACGGGGCGCAACGCAAGCCATTAACTGAGTTCCTTTAGTCGAAAAAGCATTCACAGTTCACGTGCACCTTGTTATTTAGCAACCCCACCTTGTTGTGGCTGTTTACCATTTTATTGTTCTTCAATATGTCCTTAAATGTCAATGAAATGCATGGACAGGCATGGTCTATTGCATGAGTATGTTACCATCAGTACTTCTTGGTATTTTTTAATATTTGACTTTACAATAGATATCTTGACACCATATGGTTATCTCATTCACAGCTAAGAAGCAGAGAGTTTTGCGATCTCAATCAAAACAAAAACGGATGATTTATAAGTCAGAGGAACATGCTTAGGAGCTCATCAACCCCAGTAATTGGATCCCTCTTATCTTCCTTCTCAGACAGTCCCAATAGAGACATTGAAACTAGCATCAGACACTCACAATCTCTCCTCTCTCGAGGCCTCCATCAGCTTCACAACCTCAACTTGACATCATGCTGCTCATCTCCTGTCTCTGGTATAGATACCAATGGTTACGGGCTCAAAGGGTTTAGAAGATCACGTTCAGATGGATACTTGCAAGGACTAGCAGACAATTCTTGTGATAAAGCTGAAGCCTTTCGTGATCCGGATAAACAGCACAAGTCTCCCAACAAAAAGAACAGATCAATGTTGAGGACTGCACCCTCTTTTTCAATATACAATTCGGTTGAAGATGAGGAAAAGATTGGAGAAGCTTTGGAGAGAAGTGTTACAAATGGAGAGAGCATAGACATAGATGGTGCAGGTAGTGGTGAGTTCAGTTTTGGGAAGACAAACATGGGATTGATTGAGGAGGAAGGGGAGGATGATGAAGAAGGAGGAGGATTGAATGGAATCCAAGGTTTGAGTATTGAAGAAGAAGTTGAACCACCTAGTCCTCGCATGTACCTTGCCACTGGACTTGGAATAGGTGTTGATGGTGGTGAAGTTGTTGATTTTACTTTGGCAAATTGTGATGAGAGTGGAGCTGTTGAGGAGTACTATAAGAGAATGGTTGATGAGTACCCCTGCCACCCTCTGCTTCTAAGGAATTATGCTAAGTTCTTACAGGTTAGATGAATTATTTTTCTTTGATTCTGATTTAGTTTTAGTTTAGTCATCTTGTTTAAGCACCATGACATCCGATTTGCTGTTGAAGAAATATGCAAGCACTGATGTTTACAAATCTCACTTCTGTCAGACATGTAAATAGATAGAGGAGACACAGTATTCTGAGTATTATATGGATGAATTCATTGTCATTAAAATCTTCTATAGTCAATTTTCTGAGTATGTTCAGATCTATTGGGCAGTAGGGTCCAAGTATTTTTGTTGTTGCTGTTCTGTTTTAGTATTGGCTTATTTATAATTATAGGCCAAGTTATGTTCCATCAGACACTGTCAAGAGGATGCTAGATATCAGCTGATATTTTTTATTTTAGTTTGTTTTTTTCTTTCACCTGTTGTTGTCATTGCTGCTGCTCTTGGTCTACATGATTACTTTCAGGCCTGACTACTAGTTGTGTGTCCAGCCAACTAACTGTTGTATGATAGGTGAAATTAGAAATCTCATATTTTACCCAAGACAGAAGTGGTAAAGGAACAAACTTCTCTTTTCAACCTATTGCATCTTTCTTACATGATGTACTCCAATTTTTTCCTTACAGTCCAAGGGAGATCTTCATGGAGCTGAGGACTACTATCAACGTGCTACATTAGCAGATCCTGGAGATGGTGAAATTTTATTTCAATATGCTAAACTGGTTTGGGAGCTCTATCATGACCATGATAGAGCACTGTCTTACTATGAACGTGCAGCTCAAGCTGCTCCTCAAGATAGGTGAGTACTCACTCTCATTATCTTGCCCCTTTAAGGGTATACCTCTCCACTATTATGTTACCACAAGCGGGACTTACCTCTGAATGGAGTTGATTTGACTTCTAGAGCTAGTTTTTCATCAACCTGGTGTTTATCATCCAAGCTTTAACCTTTTTATTTATTGTTTCAGCAATGTTCTTGCAGCTTATGCTAGTTTCCTATGGGAAATAGAGGATGACAGGGAAGATGATATAGCACAACAAAAACATGTTAAGGTACTACTACGGCCTTGGTTTTACGAATTGAAATTGTATAGTACAGTCTTTTCCTCTTTTTTGGTGGACAGCTCGAGTAAGTCCTAATTGGAAAGCTTAATGGTGCTGCATTTGTTTTTTAGATTGAAAAGGAGGACCCTAATAATCTTGACAAGTCAGTTCCTGAAAAAGCCATTGAGTCAGTTAACCTATCCTTGGACATTGCAGCAGAGCTCAGGATTGATAGGGCCAGTTTTACTGCAGCTGATGCTGACAGGGGTGGCAATGTTGAGGACTACCTCAGGAGGATGGTTGAGGAAAATCCTTGCAACTCTTTCGTTCTAAGAAATTATGCTCAGTTCTTGTGTCAGGTGAGATGTGTGTTATCAATGTAATTATCAGATTTGAGCTGCGTATTTGTTACCAACGCATCTCCATCGCACGCCTCACTGATTAACTATATTCTTTGGTTGAAGTATAACACTGAATGTCATGTTTTCGAGATTATTATAAATAAAACATATGCTCAAGACTCGGAGGATTTGGACAGATAAATACTTTTCTAAATTTGGGATATTCAAATTTCATTGACTGTAGCTGTAAACTTGGTTTTATTTAACATTCCAAATAAGCTATTGCTGTAGGTAGTGTCTGAAGTGTGTAAAAAGATCTCCTTCCTCTCTTATAGAGGAGTTAATGAAATGTCAAAGCAGTTAAAACATGCCTATCTATGAAAAATATAGTTGTTTGTTAAACCATTGTGTATAATGAGCCTTTAGGATTGTCACCCACTCAAGACTCAGGTTTGGTTCCTGAACACTAGATATCCCTGCCAATCAGCAGTATTCAGATTTTCACTAGTTAGCAATATTGTTTTTCTCTGAAATATTATACGAAAAGGTGCCTGTCTGCATTTGTTTTCAATGGAATTCAGAACTATTACTTATATTAAATGTGAACCTTCATAATGCATTAAGACGCTGTGAAGAATTATATTAATAATAGCATTACATATTCATCCCTAACCTGGGCACTATATGCTGTATAACGGGCGGGGTATGAACTAATTCGTTTACATGTTTATTTATTCTTTCATGATTGACCTGCATAATTTGGGCTGCTTTTGATTGATGCAGTCCTAATTACCATTGATCCTCTCTCACTTTCCGGTTTGTTTTCCTGTTATACTGACAGTCCAAGGGAGACCTTAATGGCGCAGAGGAGTACTATTCACGTGCCATACTAGCTGATCCAGCAGATGGTGAAATCATGTCACTGTATGCTAAATTGGTGTGGGAACTTCACCATGACCATGATAAAGCCTTGGCTTACTTTGAGCGAGCAGTTCGAGCTAGTCCTACAGATAGGTATCAATTTTCGCATACCTCTTTGTCTTCAGAATTCGATGTCTCTCCTGTAACTTTCATATCCTACACTTGTACTTTCAAGTTTTAATTATGATCTCTTCATTGAGTCAACCATGTGGTGCACCCTTGGCACATAGAATAAGAATAACGATAAAGGGTCCTGTCATTTAACCTCACTTATAATTTATTTGGTAATGAAAGTAGTGCAATTGGATGACATTTACTTACTAGAAACTCATTTTGATAGATCTCAAATTCTTGTTTACAAACTTTAACTAACCCCCTTTGTCAGTCTGAATGACGAAACATATTTATCGAGATCTTCAATGGCTGCAAACTTTATATGCAGTTGAATAATATATAGTTTGACAACTAACATGTACTATCATTGGCCTATTGTTTCTCTGTCTTCTTCAGTCATGTTCTTGGCGCATATGCTAGTTTCCTCTGGGAAACAGAAGAAGATGGTGCAAGGCAAGATCACTTTCAGGCGCCTCTTATCCATGAAGGAGCAGTTACTACAGCTAATGCTTAAGCCCATCACGACACCGGCAATCAGATTATGAGGCTACATTGGTGTCAAAGCGTGACTCAAGAAGTCATATTTAGTTAAGAAGTATAAAATTTGCTACTCCTTCTTGTTCTAATTACCACTTTATCATAGTATGGTCTTTCATAAATGGACAACTGGCATTTATTGGTTAATGTTTCTGCATTCGTTACTTAATTGTATATGTGAAATAAGAGAGATGAATCAGATGATAGTACCATGTTAAATATAAACAGTATTAATAGATAGTGATATCCTAAATGGTTTTAATAATAATGACGTTTTTGTCATAAGAGTTGTGTATAGTGACTGTACGGTCTTGTGCACACTTTCTTGCAGCTAGACTTGTTGTATGCTGATGGGAAAACACGAGGCTTGAAGATGCTTGTTTGTGGCCGGTGTAGCAATCTCCTGTCCAACAACTAAAGACTTGTAATAATGAAGTTGTCCAAACACTTTTGTTTTAATTGAATAGTCTAACAAGTTTAAGATGCTCAGGTAATTTTTGAATTAAATTTTTCTATATCTTTACTCTTTCAAGTACATCACACATTGAAAAACGTATTATTGTAGAAAATAAAATGTTTCATTTATTAAAAATTGCAAAAGAGGAAAATTGAATCGGCTTCCATAACTTCAGTTGGTTACTCGGTTTTTGCTGTATACTTGGAATCCATTAAGAATATGAGAAAGATAAAGCTTAATCTTGTGTCCTAAAAATTACTGGTAACCTCGTTCAAATCAAAATATCCTTTCTAACACCCAATAATTTTACAAAGATCTTGTTAATCATAGATTTTTACAACTTATTACTTTTCTAATTTATGATTTTATTGAGATTCAATTACAAACCATATAAAAAAACTTAGCTTCTCAATAGTAAAACTGAAATACCTCTGATGGGTTTGTTGAAACACTAAAGAACAAATAGCACATTATACTAAAATGAATACATAAATAAATTCATGGGATAATCTTAAAAAAGCCATTTTAGTTTACAACAATATCCGTTTTACCATTTATAACTCGTTTTTATCTAGAATCCCCTTAATGTTAAAAAATTAACAAAAAATATCAATTTTATCTTCTATAACTTCATCATCAATTTACAACAATTAAGAACATTATTGTCATTTCACACACCTTCACGAGATATTTTAAGTGTTTTTATTAACGTTAGAAGAGATTTGAGATAAAAATAAAACCATAGATAGTAAAATGGATATTTTTACAAATTACAATTAGTTTTTTTGGGACTAAATACAATAGAGAAATTCCATCAACCAGAGAGCCAATGCTAGATTTCACTAGTTAGAACAAATGAGCTCAAAATTGAATAACGCCATTTCCTATTAAATTTGAAATTCCATCAAATGAAAACAAGTGCAGGCAAACCCTCGAAAATAATAATGCAATTCACACCTAGATAAAACTGACATCTCATTTTATGATTTTTATCAATATACTATTCCTACCAACAAAGGTGAATGTGTTGAGTTTATGGCTGGACCCAAAACAAACTTTGATCTCCTGTCCCTTTGTTAGAGCATCTAAAAATTTTCTACTCTGACAAATTCTGTCCGCTTCTTGACGATACTTGGTGACCTGAGAATCCCCTGTCTTGGCGAGAACCCGGTCTATAGAAACCATTTCCTCTCGGTCTGTTGTAGTCTCGGTCACCCCCATCATAAGCACCTCCCCTCCCGTAACTTCGGGAGCTAAACCGCCCCCTTGGAGCATCTATTTGGTAGCTGCCTCGGCCTCTGCCACGTCCTGTTGAAAAGAGGAATTTTAATTATAAGATCCTCTGCAGTAGCTTAGTGTTATAGGAACCTTGGAAGAAAGCTTGCTAATTCAAGATGTGATGATAATTATTGACAAATAAAGCTCAATCAATTATCTTGCCAATAATGCCGTTATTTTTTTATCTCATTTCCAGAGTGTGGAACACACAACTGCCAACATAATTCAGGGTGTGCTTAGGAGAATATCATTTTCATTGCGCCACACCCAATACAGTACTTCTAAACCGGATACAGCATGTTCCAGTAGAGTTGAGTGATACATGCCGCAAAGCATCCTAATAATCATTATATTAATTAACAAGTCCTTATTTGATGCTATTTTGATGGACTAAATCATCATGCACATTCAAAAACAGGCCATTACATAAATACCAATGACATTGACAAAGGAATGAAATACATACTTCCTCCTCGAGATGGTATATTGCTGTTCGGTCTACGCTCTTCAATATATACCTGTCGCCCGGTAACTAGAGCAGAACCCGCCTAAATACACATGAATGGCATATATGACTAAATTAATAGACAGAAACAGGTAAATAGGCTTTCATTGAAACATAACCTTTAATTTTAACAAAATAATAACTACCAATTTTGTACAAGTCAGGTCATGAAATCCACCAGAAATATATATATACACAAAAATAACAAACCTAGCATAAACTTGAAGATCAGAATAATTATACACTAATGCATTAATGGTAAGAAAAAAACAGTATCAAGTCAGCAGCATCATGGTCAACTAAAGCAACAAAATTCCTATAGTGAATGATAGTTCCAGTAAAGCTGTCATAAGCCCACCCGAGGGGCCTACTGATTTTCAAGCATTTAACGTTTAGTTAGCATTCCTTAATGTATTCAAGCTATTTTAAAACCCAAGTGTTGCAAAATGCATATTTGATTTTAAAGTTAATCAACTGCAATCCTGAGGTTGTGGACCTGGCACACCATTTTTACAGGCAACAGGACAAGAAAAAACACAGAAAGATACTGCATTATGTATTCATACATTGACCGCATTGTGAACACCAGACATATCTTCAAATTCAACAAATGCATAGCAAACGCCAACATCCTGCAAGCAAACAAAACATTTTAGAACATTAAATTTAAGGAAGAGGTGTTTCAATACGGCCAAAAGACAGACCAAGAAAATGAACCTTGCGACTCCGGATTACTACACCCTCAGAACTGAGTTCACCAAATTTTTTAAATTCCTCCGCAATTTCAAATTCAGACACATTTGAAGGCAAGTTCCTCACGTAAACAGACTTTATTTCCTCTGAAAGCATTCATATAGAAACCTTTTAAAGGTCAACAACAATGCCCTAAATAGATACCAAGTTAAAAAATAAACACAATTTAACGGTGTCATGTCAAACTGCAAAAGCAAATTCCAAATATTGAAACAACAAATACTTTGAACTGTGACAAAATCTTTGATTTTTGAAGATTTGTTAACTTATCAGTCCCTACAACATAGAGCCGATATCTGAAGGGAGCAGTTAAGAGATGACCTTCATCTTCGACTGCTGAAATCTCCTCCCCCCCTAGGTCTGCTCCTGACTTTTCATGTGCATTTGGCAAAACAGGTGCTTGCTGAGTCATTGGCTGAGAAGCATTATTCCAGTCTGAAGTAGGTGGCACATTCTTGTTAACAGCAGTCAGAGGAGTCACCGATGGAGCAGATTGTCCTTTAGCCACTCGTAACTTCCAGTACCAATCAAGAACGAAAAAGGAAAGGAAACAAAAATTAGTTCAACAAAAACAATAAATTTTCCATATTAAATATTCAGATATATCAACACAGACAGAAATTTAAACAATATAGCCAGTAAGGCCAGTGATTACAATAGAAGCATAAGTGTGTTTTTGGGGCTCTCCAAGAGGATCTTCAACCGAAGCAGGGAGATGATCTTGTACAGCATTCACTGCATTTTGAATCGAACCATTCAACTCTTCAGCAGAATTATCCTCTAGAATGTTTTCAGATTCAGGGACTTGCTCTAACCGTTGCTCTGGAAAACTGTAACTGTCAACTGGACCATTTTCTTTGACATCAACAGGGCCAACATACTCCCTTGCCGGGATTTCATTACCCATCAAATAGTTTGATACTGCAACAATCATCAATTTTACTTTCAGAACACAATGCAACACAAGATTTTTCTTCCAGGTACTTCTGATTAAAAGGTGTATTAATATTATGAGTTTGCAGGCAATACAAGAAAAAGTCCCAATATCAGAACCTAAGTCAGTCACAAGCAAGTTTCCAAAAAAACTCAACTCATGAATTTTTTAAACTTCAACATTACAAACAAAAATCATTCTGACTAATAATCAAAAGTAACATAAAAAAATTCAACATAGATATCGCTATGATTTATATGAATTTATACAGTAACATCATTCAATCGATTCTTAACCTTCTTTCTAAACTAAGGAACAGTTATTATTCTCCCAGTGAAAAAAAAAACCCTAAACTCCAAAACTCAGGACAAATAGATACCTGATTCTGGAATTGTTGCAGAAGCATTAAGTTTGGAGTCGAGATTGGTTGGGCCTAATAAGACCGCTGGATGGTGGTGAATTATTTCCTCTTCGATAAAGTGAAAAATATCATTAAGAACAAAATATCCTTTCTCTTGAGGTGCTAGGAAAAAAGTTTGAACAAATTTCCTCCTCCTAGTGAAATCTTTTAATTGCACAGAACCAGAAACCATCACAAGAACACCTCCATTCCAAGATTCCAGAGAATGTGCTGTTTTGATTTCTACCCCAGTATAATTGAGGGACATAATGAGTGCATGGATTTGCTGCCACCAAGAAAAGAGGTTAAAAAAAAGTCAATAATCCATTTATTCAATATACACACAAACACAAACAAAACATGAAAACACGGCCTTTGAGACGGAAGCCTTTTGAAACCAAACATGCATATAAACTAGCAAAAATGTCCGGACTTCATCCACATTGTCTCATCTATATTAAAACATTCGAATAATATCATAAACTACAAAACACATTATTATATGATTTGTTGCCTTTACGTCCACATCCAGGATAACCATTCTACAAGAGCTAGTGATAATATGGTGATATAAACTTGAAGACACAAATTGAAACCACAAGTTCGTGCTCATTTCACTTCCATTGAGCACATATAGATGTTGGGGGTTGATATATGGTTCCTACATTGATAATTCTCTTTTGAGGCAAATTACGCCGATAAACGAAAGAAGCTATAAGTAGAAAATTCTTAAACTCACAAGTACCGAAATTTGACAAATAAAACATAAACTTAACTGTAAGGTGGTTATCAAAACAAACAAAAAAGGCAGTCACAATATATATATATATATACACACACGCACACATCCAAACCAGAAAATCATAAGCAAAACACTCTGACACAACAACCAATCACAGAAACTATTTAAAAAAAAAAAAAAATCTAAAATTTCAAGTGCCAAAAAGGCAAGGGACTTTCTGACATCAACCCCAAAAAATAACCCAAAAAAAAAAAGACATTAACACAAAAGACTGCATTGATATTCAAGCAAACACAACACAAACGAATTAAAAAAAAAAAAAAAAGAGTGGAATACCAGCATAGCAGTGGCGGTCTCTCTAGTATTGCCATCAATACGAAGCATAGTACTAGAATCACTGTAAAATTGGTGAACAAAGTCGGGCTGTTGCTGCAACACCTGATAGTACTGCCCCACAAAATACGTCCCCACCTAAAAAAACCAACCAATTATATTCTTTGTTCAACAATTAAAAAAAATAAAAACCCAGAACAAAAAAACCAAAAAAAAAAAAAAAAAGACCTGAGCAGCAGTAACTGGAATAGGAAACGGAGTAGCCATGTTCCAAAACAACGTTAAACCCTACAAAATCCTAGATCGAAGATCTGTAAACAAACCAACGAAAACCCTTTTGTTAGCCAAACGATATGTGTGAACATATTTGTATACATGTATATCGCTTTGGAGAGAGAGAGATGGGGAAGAGACCTAGAGAGATAGATTTGTGGGAAGATCCTCTCCACTGATTGTGTTGTGTTTCCTTCGTTGTTATGTCGTGTCTTTATGTCTTGTTTTCTTTTCCTCTTTTTTTTTTTGGGGGGGGGGTGTGGGTTGTGGGGTTTTGTGGTGTGTTGTGGGGTTTTTTTTTTCTTTTTTTTATTTTTTTTGTTTTTTTTTTTGTGTTGTTTTTAAGTTTTATTTTTTATTTAAAAAAAAGGGAGAAAAAGAAAAAGGAAATAATTGTTATTGGTCAGCCATCACCAGTCAGTCACCACAATTGGTGCAAAAAAGTGTGTGCCTAAAACCAAAAGGGCCTTTCCCTGGCCTGGTTAGTTCCTGCTAACTTGCATTTGGTGTTATGTGTGTTACACTTTTGTTTTGTTTTGTTTTTTTTGTTTTTGTTTTTTTTTTTTTTCAAGTTTCTTTGGCTTTTGTTTTGTTATTATTAATCTTTCAGAATAAAAACTTTTCGTTAGCTTTATTGGAATATTAAAAGTTTTAAATTTGTTTTAAGTGGGGTAATTGAAGGGATTTAATTACGGATTTTACTGTATAAAATATGTAATTAATTTTTGTTAGCTTTATAGTAATATTAAGAGTTTCAAATTTGTTTTGGTTGGGGTAGTTGTAGGGGTAATATTTAATTACGGATTTTACTATATAAAAATATGTGACAATATAACGGCACAATTGCTTCTTAACCAAAATTAAAAAGAAAAACGTTTTTAATTTAAAATGATAAATTATTTGCTTTTTGTGTCAAATGATATTTTAATTATTTTTCAGTCCATTTTACTTCCACAGAACATTTCAAGTATGTAATAAAATGTTTAAAAGTTGATATGCAGATAGTGCCGTTTGATTTCGGCAGGTTTTAGTAGGCCTCTAAACAATTCAATATTACCTTTTAAAGAAATTAAAATTTGTTTTTATTTTGTACACTCAAAAATATCCCAAAAATACCCGCATCAAGTCTCCCCTTTTATTGCAATTCTAATTTTGTTTCATAAACCTTATAACATCACAAAATAACCAATAAAACTTACATCTTTGTATATCAAATTAGTATTAGAATAATGTTAAGTACACTCTCTTAAAACACCTTCCATTTAACGTACAACACGTGTGTAAATTTCGCTTTTATGATGTAGGTTGTATGTTCAAAAAATGAAATTTGTAATAAGTTGTATATCCAAAAAGTGAAATTTATGCATGTAGCTTACATTGAATGAAGAGTGTCTTGACAAAGTGCATTTAATATTTCTCGTATCACATTAATAGAAGCATCTTAACTATTCTCTTGTATCGTTTTCAAAAGTCCGAACTTTTACTTTAGATTGTTTACACAAGTTTCAAAATTCCAATTTCAAATTTTGATAAGGGAAATATTAGGTTTTCTAAATATTTTATTAAATTTATGTTTAAATAATATAATATGTGAATTATTAAAATCTTTAATTATCATCATCTCATCTCATAATTTATAAGATTATGATAACTTAAATGCTACATTATTTGGATATAAATTTTGACAAAATATTTAAAAAATCTAACATTACTCTTTTCACAAATATCAATCTTTTTACCTTGATCTTATCAAGTCCTATCACCCATGGGATGAAAAGCTACAATCCAATTTCATATTTTCACAAATATTGATATTTTACCTTGATTTTATTAGATCATCACCTATAGGAAGAAAACCTAAAAGTAACTAATTGACTGTGAATATATATATATATATATATAGAGAGAGAGAGAGAGAGAGAGAGGATTGGAGGATATAAATTTTGATACAATTTTTTAACTATTAGATTGAAAGAAAATTAATTATATATTTAATTTTTTTAGAGAATAGGAGCGTTATTGGAGAGTTGTGTTACACCAAATAATTGCATATGCATCAATTTCTCTCACTCTTCATTTATATTCTTTCACATTTTTTTTTCTCTATTTATTTATTTTTAATTGATTTTTTATTTTGAGATATATTAAACAATATTTTTGTTTAAACCTATGCAATATAAATTTTATTTGAGAGTTTATGTTGAGAGTTTCGAATTCATATATTATTTATATAATTTAGTTAATTAAATAATGAGAAAAGATTAAATGAAATTTGAAATAATAATATTGTTATTAGTTTAAAAGTATAGATAAAGTAGTGTGAAATGTACCGATTCAAAATTAACAACTAATCTATACTTTAATTTCCTTTCAATTTAATGGTTAAAAAATTATGTCAAAACTTGTATCAAAATTTATATCCTCCGACTTTGTCCTCTACATATATATATATATATATATATATATGTGTGTGTGTATGTATATATGACTTTCATGAATACAAACTATGAAAACTAGGATCTTCGAGAAGTATATCTATACATCAAAATTGAATGTTTTATTATTATTATTATATTATTTTTGAAATAAAATTGTATGTTATCTATTAATATGAAAATATGACAAAAAAAAATGACAACAAAAATCTTTAATTGCCTAATTCAACAACACTACGAAAGAGATACGATTGACTGAACTAAACTAATTGATGATCTTGTTACCTCAACAGTTGACTGTGACTTGTACCATTGGTCTAATGACCAAATACTGTGAAAATAATTGATCCCACTGTATGCACAACTAGCCTAAATCTAATCTAGGTCTGCATGAATATAAAATTGTAAAAGTTTGAAAACGAAAATGACACTGTTTCGGAAAAAAAAAAAAAAAGAAAATGTCAAAATATTTGTATAAAATGCATTTTATCAAATGATGCTTATTAAAAGATAGTTTAAGCTTTACCTTGAACCTAAGAAACCATAATTATTAACTTTTTAGAGGAATTGAACGTTATGGAAATGGTGTTGGTGTTTTCCCAACAAATATGTGAAACGTGTATGTCCAAAAACTGCTTTTAGAGGACATCTACAATTACAATTCTTCTAGAGAACAAGGTATGATATTATGTCTGCTTCACTTTGAACAAAATTCAACGTTGAGTTGACTCCCGGTAATTTCTGTTTTTTGTTTTTTCCTTTTAATAAAGAAATGCAAAAGGTAACTTCTTTTGGTCAACCAGACACACAATCTATTCATATAAAAAGTTGGAATTGAAGGAATATATAAAAGAGCAATTGATTCGTGATTTAATGTTTCACATTTGACAACCTTTTTGCAATTTTTGTTCACTTCTGAGTTAAAATAATAATAATAATAAAGTTTTGTTCACTTCGGGTGTTGCAGACATTTTTTTATGTTTCACATTTTGACCACCCATTCAGATTTTTATAATTTTTATTCACATTTTTTTCATCTTTTTTGACACAGTAGTTTAAAAGTTTAGTGATAACTGTTGAGATTATATACTATTTGCGCAATCTGCATATCTTCTCGACAACTAATTCCTTCATAAACGAAAAAGATTATCCACACAAACTTTTAAAATGTCTTTGGTGGAAATCAAACATTTAACAACTTAATGAAAGGAGATAATTAACTTTACTGAGAGATGATGCCAAGAGATGTTAAGAGTTTCCATTCACAGCGATATTAACGGAAGTAACAATAGTAACATATTATATACCATTAATTTTCTTCTGATTAGCAATATAACATGATGTGCGATGTCAGCTAGAAATGGCATCATTATTAGGCTAAAAAAATTCTCACTTCTTTACAGCAAATACTCCTTGTCAACTCTGGCATAAGAGGACCAATGCAATGCAAAAATTCAGTACAGTTTTTCAATCAGCAATCCAGCACAATCACCATCTACAGAGAACAAGCAATGTGAGGTTATTTCAGGTTTCTCCAGTGACTGCATTTCTCATAGGCTGATAATGTATTTTTCCTTGTCTTCAACGCCACATCTTCCAACTTTCAAGATTTGAACTTTTAATTCGTAGTCTTATGACTTTCTTCCTTGAGCCAAGCTTACACGTATTGCTCGTCCTTCTAATTCCTATGGTACCAAAACAAAGAATGATTAATTAGCAATCTTACTATCGTTGACATTTGTGTGTTCAAAAAATTTGCAAAAAAAGAGATTGAGGAGGGAGGGAATTGATACCTTTCCATTAAGGGATTCAATGGCAGCTTCCATCTCTGATTTTGTTGAATAGCATACAAAACCGTAACCACGAGACCTTCCTGTCTCTCCATCATATAGAACCCTTGCTCCAACGACATTTCCATATTGTTGGAAAGCTAGAGTCAAGCTTTCAGTGGTAACAGACCAGGATAAATTCCCAACAAAAAGTTTGTAATCGGTTTCTGCATATAAAGGTGCTTTGGGTTTAGGTTTGTCGGAAAAGTTCACCCTTAAAATTCGACCCAAATATTCCTGAAATAGTGTGATTGTGTTAAGTAAAATGGGAGGTAGAAAGATAACTGTATGCATCTATGTGCTAGAGAAAGAGAAATATGAAAAGAAAAAGTATGTTACTAAATTTATCAAACTAATCAACTATTGTTTCAAGAATTAACATAAAATTATTGTTTAAACGAATGCAAACCAAAATGTGTACATATGCATGCAGGTGTCAGCATCCACTGAGACACAAAGAGAGTTTCTTACACTTCCATCGAGGTTTTCAATGACTGCATTACAATCTTCAACGCTACTCATTGTCACGAAAGCAAAACCTCTGCTTCTTCCAGTTTCTCTATCATAAAGAACCTATAACATTTGCATAAATTATATCAAGGCAACACAAAAGAAAAAGAACTGAGACACCAGAAAAAGAACCAAGGTAAATTGTCTGTTGATGCAAAACATCCAGTGCAAATTCTACACTGGGCCAATAAGGTCCACAAACTTTCTTGATAAGCAATGCCGGCTATGAAAACTGTCAAAATTAGGCTTGTGTAATCAACATCTATATCAAAAAGCAAAAGCCATAATGCTCTATACAAAAGCTTTATAAGTACATTTTGTAATGCTAGAAAATTTAGCTCCCTCTATCAATTCTCAAATCAGTAGATCACAAAGCAAATCTTCTTCAATATTCACTTTGATGCAATTGGTTTCACATATTCATTAGTGGTATCCTCCTATTTCCTACTTTGAAAATTCCTCAAAGTTGTAATGATGTAACCGAAAAATGCATAAGTAAAGGCAAATTCAGTTCTTCAATTACACACAAGGGATGTCTACCCCACTACACTGATAAATTTTACACCTAAGTACGATATTTAAATTCACATACTAGCCATAGAGGAACTCCACATTTCTCCTTCTCTAATATTAAAATTGAATATCATGAAGGAGCAAAGCAATCGCCAAAAATTGAAAGAACTGAAAAAGCAAATAGATAGAGGACTGAAACTGGAGAATCAAGGAAGGCATAAAACGTTGCTTAACAGGACATGAAGATTGAGCTGATTCATCCATCTCAGATTGTAAGTTTCATGCTTTCATCACTTGGTACCAATCAGAGAAGAGCTAATTAAAAATTCAACTTTGAATCCCTTGGCCATAACTATACATCACACTTAGAACGAATTCCTTGCAAAAACTTCAATGGAAAACAATACTGCTACCTAGCAGCAGTTAGATTACTTTCGTACAACCATTCTAAAGCTCGGCTTATCAAGCAATGATACTCAAAGATCAGCCCGATTTGATGGAAAAAAAGTGAAGCACGATCTCACTAGCATTTGCATAATCGAAGTTAATAAATAACATCTCTATTATTGTCACTGCTATTACAACTATTTGATTCTTTAATGCGAAATGATGCTCCCGTTCAAATGACTTCATTATTAGAGTCTCCGATTAACACAAAAAACTACTCATGACACATGATTATCAATAATTATTTGATTCAGCTCATTGGTTAGACACACAATTAATCACATAGTCCATACATAACAATATCAGCTCTTCACATTAAAATTTAAACAATGAAAAGTTAATTTAGACATGATCAAACAAAAGTAGAAGTGAAGAGAACTCTAACGAACCTCAATAAGCTCTGGACTTGCATGATCCTGTATGATCGCAGCAAGCTGAGCACTGTCAACATTATAAGGCAAGTTTCCAAAGTAAAGCTTAGTGTTCACAGGAGCTTCTTCTGCTCCGGCTGCCTCAACTTTAACATCTCCGTCAACTTCATTTACTTGCTCCTGCTTATCCTTGTCTTCTTCCACCAACCCTTCAGTGGCAGTAGCAGCAGCCTCTTCTTGGGCCACAGCAGCAGATATCTTAAGGGCACGCCACTTGTGCGCCACGGTTCCAATGGTGTAAAGGCGTGAGGCAGAGGAGACCAGCATGCGGGGTGGTGAGAGTTTAAGGAGAGGCAGATTCTCATATGGGGAACGCATGCAGTCGTAGTGCTTGAGAGTGTGCATGGAGGAAGGGAAAGATAGCCGATGGCCGCCGCGGCGGTGGCAGCCATGATGACGTTGCAAATGGATTCTAAGCAACGGTGGTGGTGGTGGACTGGTGGTTATTGTTTCCACTTTTCCATTAGCTAACAAGTGATCGGCTGTGAGGGAGGCTAGAAGCTGATGTGGCCACATTCTAACCAGTTAGATAGTGGATAAGGTGAGTTCAGTGTGGATCAGACTAGTCTAGTGGCCAATTTCATTTTTTATTTTTTTCTATTTCTAGTAGTTATTTTTTACTCTATGGTGCTTTGGGCTTTTCTGTTTTTACCCAAATGTTTGATCAATTGCTTTCAGAAGACACATAATTTCTCACAATATTTGGATGTAATTTATGATGTAATAACTTTAGATTTTGATTTAAATTTATGATTTTAGTGTGTGTATATATTATGTATATTTGCATATGGATACACTACCCTTTTCATGTTAGGAGAGTTACATCATTCATCAAATCTCCACATATGTTGATTCGGCTTTTATGTTTTTAGTTTTATGCTCTCTTTCATAATCATAATTTTATTTATTACTATTTAATTTTTTATTTCAATTATTAGAAAAAGAGCTATTTCATTTGTCATAAACTCATGACATCTTTCCTTTTGATTTATAATGAATTAAAGTAATGGAATCTTAAATAATTAGGATGAGAGATTGTAATAATGATTGAGAAGTAGATTATAATTGTAAGGTTGTATGTTTAAATTTTAAATTATTATTTATTTATTATTGATGTAGAAAAAAGTAATTTAAATGGTAATTAACCAATATATATATGTGAAATTATAAACACATTTTAACCTGACTTGATGGTTGTAAAAGCTCATTTAACATGACAAATTTCAATTTTCAATTTTTCATTTTAATCATTCTTTTAAAAATATACAAATAAACAACTTTTTAATGTAAAAAAAAAAAAAAACATTTTAAAAGTTATAAAATATAGAACAATTATTTATTAATTAAAAAAAACAACATTTTAAAAGTTATAAAATATAAAAGAATTATTTTATTAATTAAAAAATTAATAAAAAAATCTTAATTAATTTTTTCTAAATAAAATCTTCATTAAATTTATATGTTCAATCTTTATATGATATTTACAAATTAAAATTTAATAAAGGCTGACCCAATAATTTGTTTAGCAGTTAAGTCAATTTCTAAAACCTTTTTGTATTTTCTGTGTTGCACATTTCCTGTAAGTCTTCGTTGTCCACTTCGAAACAAAGAAAGAACAAAAAGTTACATTGATTCAAGCCTATTTAGGATCCAACTCATACCTGTTAGACACAAGGGGAAATGGCCCGTTACATCCTACTGATTCTTGAAGGTCCAATGCTAGACTTCAGTGATCATTTGACAACAAATAGTTTAAGGTCTTCTCAAACTACAAAACCTTTGAATTGTTATAATTGGACAGAGGGTTAACGCGTGATGCATCCTCATTTAAGTAAAGTAGGGTATAAGTGTTACTTTATAAGAAACTATCCGTTATTTAGTCAACTCCAAAATGAAAATCATCTCCATTTCAAAATTCAAATTTAAGTAAATCAGGGGTCTAAATATCACTTTATAATAAACTACCCGTTATTTAGTCCAACTCCAAAATGAAATCATCGCCATTTCAAAATTCAAAATTCACACATAATTTAAATAAATCAGGGGTATAAGTGCCACTTACAAAAAAACTACCCGTTATTTAATCCAACTCCAAAATGGAATCATCTCCATTTCAAAATTCAGGCACAATTTATCAAAACAAGAAGAGCTTTCTTGAGAAGAAAAAAAAAAACAAGAGAGGAGTTTTATGATTTGAAGAATCAACGAAGAAGAAAGTATGGACACCGACGGCATTTCATGGCTGAGAGGTCCAATTCTCCGCAAAGGGGCATTCGGTTCTGTTTTCTTGGCCACTTCAAGGTACCCACTTTCAAGAAAGACGGCTCGCTGCTTCCTGCCAAAAATGGCAGTGAAATCGGCCGACTTCGATGCCTCCGATTCTCTCTAGAAAGAGAAGGAGGTTCTCTGCAACCTCCGTGGTTGTCCTCACGTCGTCCAGTGCTTCGGAGAAGAGATCACTTTCGGCACGAACGGAGACATGGTCTACAACGTCCTCTTGGAGTACGCCTCTGGCGGAACCCTAGCTCATTTCATCAAGAATTCGAATGGCTTCAGCCTCCCGGAAATTGAAGTGCGGCGCTACACCAAGTGTCTTCTCCAAGGCCTTCGTGAGGTTCACGATTGTGGTTATGTGCACTGTGATTTGAAACCAGACAACGTTCTTCTTTTTCCAGGGAAAAACAGTTGTGGGTATCTGGCGAAGCTTGGTGATTTTGGGTTGGCGAGGAGATCAGGGAGACAGAGCAAGAGACACAGGTTGGTCTGGTCTTCTTATTTGAGAGGAACTGCAATGTATATGGCGCCCGAAACTGTGGTTGATCATGTTCAGCAACTTCCCTCGGATGTTTGGTCTCTTGGGTGTGTTGTTCTTGAGATGCTAACTGGCAACCGGTCATGGACTTCCAAACACGAACACAAACTCAGCAACAAAGAAGTATTGGATATGATTAGCGACCACAACTTGTTGCCTGATATTCCAAGTGGGGTTTCAAGAGAGGGGAGGGATTTCTTGAAGAGGTGTTTGGTGAGGAAGCCTGAGATAAGACTGACGGCTGAGATGTTATTGAATCATCCGTTTGTGCAAGGATTCGATGATGTAGAATTTGAAGAAGCGGAGGAGGAGGAAGAATTTCAGAAGAATCATTGTCTTATGATTCGGAGTGTAGTTCACATTATTCAAGTTTTACTTTTACATCAGAAGAAGAAGATTTTGATTGTGCTGGAGACACGGTGGAAGATGATGACTTGTTTCAAGCACTGACACAAGCTTCTTCGAGTCCAGCAATGCAGCGGCCTTCTTTCATTGCCATTCTTGCCGATGCCTGATGGAATTCTTTCATGTAGTGCATGCGGAGTTAGAGTGAGAGATACATGATTCTTCTTGCCATCTTTATATAGAGAATCATCAGGTATTTTGTTTAATGAGACACGTAGTAGGAAAATTTTCACTTTGATTGATGTTTGAGATTGTTTGAGGAATACGGGGCAAATCTTGTAGGCTTATCATACCTCATTTTGCTTTTCTGATATTAGTAATTGATTTGTATTTTTGCATAAGATTTAATGTTTGCATTTTTTTTCTTTTATCGATCATATTGTTAACATAGCATACAGACAGCAGCAACCCCCGAATCATCCTTTGATGGCCGAAAATTGGGATGTAAAATTTGTATGATATTAACAAAGATTTTGCTACCACGCCTCATAAGCATTTGCTTTATGTCTTAGTGTTGTATAAGATTTAGCAACCAAATCTGTTTTGTATTCATTGAGGATAATTTCAATATTAGTTATAAGGCATCTGTTGCCAACTTGTATTATTAACTCTTTAGTGTGTGCTTGTTTCACCACTTTAATATGTTTTCTTAGATAGAGATTTGCATTGTTCTTTCACTGATAGTTAATATCAATGATGCGAAAATTGCTGTGGTTGCACTAGAGGGTCCCTTGTTTTATTATGTTTGTCTTGTTATGTACAGAAGGCAAAAACATTGTTTACTTCTAATTGACCTATTCCACAGCTGCAATTTTGGAGGAAAGACCAATTATATCTTGTTAAGTGTTAAAGATATTTTGTTTTTGGTCTTTTTATTTTGTGGGATCTTTGTTTGAATTTTGAGTTTTAATTCAGTGTTTTTGTTGGTTTTAAGTTGAATTGGTTTTGTGAATCTTGGTTGAGTTCTTGGCTTGTTGATTGGTGTTTTGATAATTGAAGTTGGCTTTGAAATTTTAGTTCAATTGTGATTGAATGCTCGTGTTAGTTCTTCGATGGTCTTGGTTCTCTTTTAAGTGTTGATATGGAGTATGTGATTTTATTTTGGCTAATAATTATTAACTATTTGATATTCTGGGTATCTGGCAGAAAGAAATTCAGACATCTGTTGATGGCCTTGTGGTTATTGGTGGTGATGACCCTAACACGAATGCTTGCCTCTTGCGAAAACTTCAGGTATGCTAGATATGATAGAGTTTATTTCAATATTGTTTAGATTTAAGTTTAATTAGTTACTGTCTTCTTATGTTTTTTGGTGGAAATCATTTTTGTGATAATGAGAAAAGATGTCTGCCTTTCTGCTATAGCTGTTTAATTGGTCATTTTCAGTTAATTCTGATTTATTGTGTCGAATCAGGAGTAAAAATTTGAAAACTTGGGTCATTGGATGTCCAAAACCCATTGATGGTGACTTGAAGTGCAAAGAGCTCCCAACAGGGTGAGTATAGCAGTGCATGCAGATATATACTGATGATGATTTAAATATGGCTATCATATATCTGATTGTTGTTGCTAAGGAAATTGAAAGAGTTGCAGAGAGAACTCTTCCCTTTTCTTGAGCAGTGAATCATTCAATAACCTGTCAAAAATTCATAATTGGTTGTTGGTGCATGTAATCCTTATCTGTGTATCTGTTGACTGTTGTTGAAGTTGCATAGTTTAAAATATTTGTAAGGCGTGCTATGGTATGCAGATATATTCATAAATGATTGGAAATGTCATTTGTGAATATCGATTCAGCTATCAACACTTCCAAATGCAATTTCTAACTCAATAAAGCAGCCAAAGCTTTGTCCCAGATGTATGTAATAGGCTAGAAGGTACCTATTTCTCCATTATAATTCGATGATATCATTTTCACCTTTTTGCTTGATAAACTTTGCAGATATGGCAGTAAGAATTTACCCTATTTCACTCTTTACTACTTTACATCTAGATCTTATTATTCGTATCTCTAACTTACCCTATTTATCATTTGTTTCTCTAATTTCCATAAATACAAAGTTTAGCTTTTGGACTTGTCAACCTATACTATTGTCTCACTTCTGAAAATCAAAGCAATAGCAGTCTCTCTCTTTCTCATGCTTTATGCTTCTTTATGGAAAGTTACACGTAACTTTATATTGTTTTTATCTGCAGTTGTACGGCTTATGAGGCATGTAGCTTCCCATATTACTCTAGACTAAAGTGTGTTTTGCAAATTCGCTTTCCAAATGCAATTTCTAACTCAATAAAGCAGTCAAAGCTTTGTCCCAGCCGTATGTAATAGGCTAGAAGGTACCTATTTCTCCATTATAAATCGATGATATCATTTTCACCTTTTTGCTTGATAACTTCGCAGATCTGGCAGTAAGAATTTACCCTATTTCACTCTTTACTACGTTACCTCTAGACCTTATTATTTGTATCTCTAACTTACCCTATTTATCATTTGTGTCTCTAATTTCCATAAATACAAAGCTGCTATTTGGACTTGCAACCTATACTATTGTCTCACTTCTGAAAATCAAAGCAATAGCAGTCCCTCTCTTTCTCATGCTTTATGCTTCTTTATGGAAAGTTATACGTAACTTTATATTGTCTTTATCTGCAGTTGTACGACTTGTGGGGCATGTAGCTTCCCATATTACTCTAGACTAAAGTGTGCTTTGCAAATTTGCCCAAACATTATCTTGTTGAAGAAGAGGTAATCCATTTAAGTTATCGCTTGGCTTTTAAATGATTTTGCAAGGCTCAGGTTCTCTGGCATTACGGCAATTCTTGTATCAATGGACAAGTAATGCATTAAGCGTTTTCTTCACTAGTATGATAGATTATAATGATGGTTATTAGGCTAAAAAATGCTTAGAAGTACTTATCCAGTTAAAATTCTGTGGTGAAATGTGATAAGGTCCCCTCAAACTGTAGTCACATATTTAGAAATACTTATGCAATTTCTTCTAACTATAAAAATCCAGCTGAATTAAAATAAAAATAAGGAAAAAGGCACAAACTAACTCAACTGGCTAGAATTTTGCATTCCCAGGACCTCATATACTTCAAGTCTCTCTCCCTCCTTTGCGTAATGATTGATTGGAAAAGCATTGTTAGTCCAAAGTTCCTAGCATAGTTTTAAAAGGCGCAAGGCGCATCGAGGCTTAAATGGGCTGTGGAGCTCGAGGCGCAAGGCACAAGGCGCAATGCGCGCCTTTTCAAGGCGAGACGCATTTAAAAAAAAAAAAACTCTCAAAATATTATAAATTCATAAACAATAAATAATAATAAGATAAAATTCAACAAAATGAACATCCAGTCATTAATTATAATCAAAATATCGTCATCAAAGTTCAACAACTAAGTATCCTAGGCAAACAACAAAAATCATTATCGAAATTCAATTAAAAACTTAGTCAATCACTGAGTGTCCTACCTTAGGTAAACAACAAAAGTCATAAGTCATCATTAAAATGCAATTATGCAAACAAAAACTAGTGACTAGCATTAGTCACAAAAAGGTTCATTCATAGTATTTAATCAATCAAATCATCCAAGTCATTATCAAAATCATCATTCTTCTTTCTTATCTCTTCATTTTCTTCTTCTTCCTCTGAAATCCTTCTCTCTCTCTCTCTCTTCTTCTTATTTTGTATCTAACCCTTGATATTCCTCTTATTCCTTAACAATTGGTTGCCTTGTTTTTGTTGGCTGCTTTGATGAAGAACCTGATTTTGATCTAAATCTATAGTTAGGCTCTCCAACTCCTGCAGTTATAGCAACATTGCCCCATTTCAACCCATCATCATTCGAAAAAACATTCTCATCATCTTTATCATCCCCCTGATCAAGCCTTCCCATTAACCATTCATTGCTTTAATCAATGTCAGTTAATGCGATAGGATCAATCGTATCACGCATTGCATACCGACGTCTCAAAACTCTATTGTATTTTATAAATACCAAGTCGTTTAAACGACTTTAAGGAAGCTTGTTTCTTCATTTAGTATGAAGCTACAAGAATTTTTGTTAAAAAAAAAAAAAAAAGTAAGGATATAAAATACATTAAACGAACGAATTGCTTAAAAAAATCATAAGAACATATACTTACATTTTCAAATACACTCCGATTACGTTTACAACTAGAAGAACTACAAGTGAGGCTAAAAAGTTTTATTGCAAATTCTTCAATGCAAGTATTGAATCTCCATAGGCATTCCACCATTCAGTTGTTGATTAAAATTTATGGATTAATGATTAATCTCTAATATTATGTTTATTTGATTTAATTTAATGCGACATATATATATATCTGGTGATTTTTCAGCTCTCTTTCTGATGGCCATATAGTTTCTGAATAATCTCTCCATATTCTAATGCTTCGGAAGCTCATTATCAATTTGGTTTTGCATCTTAGGATCTGAAACCAATCTTCTTAGGCATTCATAAAAACCTATCTTCACTTCTTCATGAATTTCACCTTTAGCCTTGTAGAAATATTTCAGGTTCAAGTATCATCTGGCAGCGTGCAAGGGGCGATGAAGCTAAACATCCTATCTACTATCAATGATTTGAAAGATAGGCACATACCTAGCCTCATTCCCATAAAAAAAGACAACAATAGCTTCTTTGGCTCTATCTATGACCTCATAAATATATCCCATAGCAGGCTTCCTTTCACCATCCACTAAGCGAAGTACACGCACTAGTGGGCTAGCCACCTTGAGAGCAAACACCATATTACTCCAAAAAGTAGGCATCAAAATAACTTTTAATGCTCTTTTACCTCTCGCTTCTTTTGCCCACTTGCTCGTATACTATTCATCGGAAGTAAACATTTTTCTGAGGTTACTTTGTAACTTGTGCATCCTGTCCAAAGTGATAAAGACAATTGCAAACCTCTTTTTTGCTGGCCCTCTTTTTTGCTGGCCTGAGCAACTCATTGTTGTTGGTAAACTTTCTTAGCATGTTTACCAAACCAAGACGAGTGTAGATATAGCTAGTCACTATTA
>CM034461.1:9969613-10002470 GCA_019925255.1 Litchi chinensis
AATCTAATGTTAATATAATGTTATATTAGGTTAATGTTAATATAATGTTATATAATAAATATATTAATATAATGTTAACATATATTAATATAATAATATCTACATTTGTATATATATATTATTAATATTACATCCATATAAGTTATAAGCCATATTAGGATTATAGTTATAATAATTGTAAAATGATATGAAAAATATTAACCATATTAATATGATATATCAAGATAACACATATTATAGTAAAGGTATATATATTAATTACTAATATTATATGAATATTAATGAATGATATTAATAGAAATAAAATCAACCAAAGTAAAAACCGGTTTTTAGGAGTACATGAAAAACCAATACCGGTTTTTGAGGAACCCTTAAAAACCGATCCACACTTGGCGCGCTGGAAAATGTGGTGGCAGTGGATCAGTTTTCGAGGAGGCATGGAAAACCGATACCGGTTTTTCAGAGTTACTCAAAAACCGATCGACATACCTTTAGGTTGGGGAAACGAAAGGCACCTTGACCGGTTTTTCACCATATCTGAAAAACCGGTACAGGTTTTCCAGGCTCCGATCAAAACCGATTTTGATGGTTCCGAGAAGATATGAAATGAGTCAAAAACAGTACACATGGAATAATAATTTATACAGCTGTATTAATACATAATTGAGTAATTAATATAAAAACGTTTACATAAAACATGCATAAACAAAATGTCAATCAATTGCTACTCATTATTTCCGTCAGTAGCCATTTGTGGATCGGGAGTAGGAAACCGTAATACACATCGACGTTGGTTGTGTCCAGTCTCATGACACAAGCGACATCTTCGAGAACGTGGCTCATTTTCAGTAGCATTTGAACTCGTTCCAACATCCGCATCCACTTCTGCGCTTGTCCCTTCAATGATAGAAGTTGGGGGGTTAGGGCAACGAAGACGGTTGTGTCCCCTTTGACCACATCTTCCACACTTTTTTCGACGAGGATCTTCCCCAGCTGAGGGAATCCGAACCTCCTTCGGCCTACCTGCTTGTCTTTTACCTTTCGGTGGTAATACAACCATACTTCTAACTTTCTGCTGAAACATTCCAACTTGCCAATTTAGGGACGGGATTAATCGGACGTGCATATGCAGCTTTTAGCCACTCCACGCTATAGTACTGACTGCAAAGTGTATCACAACTGACGCCCTTGAACCTGACATGTATCAACAATCAACAATTTAAGTGTTATGCTATGACATGAAATACTAAAAAATACAATGTATAATTACCATACCTGGCCACAGCACATGCATGAACACATGACAACTGATCAAGGTTCCACTGCTTACACGTACATGTGTGCTGTTGAATGTCAACCATCGCATCTCCTTTGCTATAATGTATGACACTGTAATGATACGGTTCTGCAATGGGATATACGCTACCTTCCGTGGATAAATCTTTTGCCAACATGATACGATCGTATGCTGCGGTAGTAACATACGTTGTGAGCTTCTCAGCAGCAACACGTCTATTATTAAACCATCTCTGCAATACATTTCTTATATATTCATGTGCAGTTGTTATTGGCAAACGACGTGCTTGCATCATGCAATTGTTAAGCGACTCTGCAATGTTGGTAGTCATCATTTCATATCTTCTTCTTGGACAATGTGCTCGTGACCACCTGCTCACTCCAGCCTTAACCAAAGCTCCATGTGTGGCCGGATGCAATGCACGCATTTCTTCCAATATTCTATTGCATTCATCGGGCACATAACAGTATGCTGCATTGTAAAATGCATTTTCCACATCCGAACGCTTTTTACACTGTTGTTTAAGGTTTTGCCACAAGTGGAAAAAACATAACACATGTGGGACTTCAGGAAAAGCTGCTTTCATCCCATTCGATATGCTCTTATGACGATCCGATACAATCACCAACTCGTCTGACACCCCGATTGCTCTTCTCAACCTTTTTAAGAACCAAGTCCACGAATTGTCTGAACACCTCGATTGCTCTTCTCAACCTTTTTAAGAATCAAGTCCACGAATTGTCTGACTCTCCATCAGCAAATCCAAAGGCGATAGGATAAATCATCTCCGACCCATCTTTGCATGCAGCAAAAAAAATCACCCCTTTATATTCACCTTTCAAATGAGTGGCATCAATAGCAACAACCGGTCTCATGTAAGACCGAAAACCCTCAATAGAAGCTCTAAGTGCAACGAAGGAATAGACCGAAAACCCTCAATAGAAGCTCCAAGTGCAACGAAGGAATACAAGAACCGGTTGTTTTCATCTGTCTTAATTGCTGTCATTGTGCCGGGGTTTGAAAGTTTTAACATCTCGAAGTAGGACGGAAGCTGTTGATATGATTCATCCGCTTGCCCATATGCTAGTTTCTTTGCATATTGTAAAGTCTTCCAAGCTTTACTATATAAGATTTGCACTCCATATTGCTCTAGCATTTCTCCAACCAAACGATTAGGTGTATAAAGATCTCTTCCCACCTTTCCTGCATACAATTTTCCGATCACAATAGCCTTCACACTCTTCATATGTGATTCCATGGCTGTTTGACGACACGTGTGTTCCGCTACATAATTCAACACAAACCACATTGAACAACCCTTTCTGCATCTTGCACGAACACTAAAGCTACAAGTTTTATCTTTACAACCGGCTTCAAATCGCTCCGTGTCCGAACGTCTAACTCGATATTCAAACTTAGCTTTCAGAGCATATTCGCCAATAGCTATAGTCATTTCTTCTTTACTAGTAAAGAATGCTCCTTTATACAACGTACCACGTTGGTAGACGGTTGACGTAGCGCTTGAAGTAGCTTCAATGTCCCCCAATTCTACACCAGGAACAATCCAGTATGGTTGTGAAGGATTGTTCTGAAATTGTAAACCTGAAAATCTTATTTCTGGAAACTCTTCTTCTTCTGCGACATCATCAAATCGAGTTTCCTCTTCATCACTATCTCCGGTTTGCTCTTCATCACTATCTACTATGTATTCCATCACCATTATCATCTGTGTCTTCATCTTCATCATCAATACCATAATTCGTATAGTCATCATTAACATCACGAATGAGACTTTCAACCGATGTAAATGGAGTGATAGAAGTATCAACTTGATTGCTCCCAATGCCTGAAGTCAGATAAAAATGATTTTCAACCATATGTGGATTTACTGGTCTATCCGTATTTGCCTCGTCATGTCTTATGCCTGGAATTGAATCAGTGACAAATGGACGAACAGTACGCCTACTAACCCCAGCTCCAAAATCTCTGGCAATCTTATCGATATAAATCTCTTTAACATCAATATTTTTTATCGCCATCAAACCAACAACACCAAGATCGGACATGATACGTATCTTTTTAACCTGACCATTTGTTGTACTTTGTAGTAAATAATATATACGGATTTCCCACCTTCTTCTATCAATAGCAGCCTCTCTGTATACAACATCCACCAATGATGAAAAACTACTATTTTTCTGGACCCCACACATGATCGACTCCCCTCCAATGTAATTACATCTATTCCACTCTCCGTCAAAATTGATTACAACGGTCTCTTGAGCCATTCCTGCAACATTCAAATCAAATGATAATTAAATCTCATTTCAATAGGGTAATATTACAAAATATAATCATATCGAATCATATTCAATACATAGCAACACAAGCATATAAAAAAAACCATTAAAAAGGTGTTAAATTCGGTTTTCCAGTGAAGTGACCGGTTTTTCATTCTCTCAAAAAACCTTAATTCGGTTTCAGATTTTCAGCCACTGGAAAACCCGGGATCGGTTTTTCAGTGACTGAAAAATCGGTCGGTTTTTCAGCCCGGTTTTTCAGGTAGATTGGTTTTTCAGTGGATGAAAAACCGATCGGTTTTTCAGTCCACTGAAAAATCGGTTTTTCAGTCCAGTGAAAAACCGGGGAAAACCGGGATCGGTTTTTCAGTAACCGGGGCTCTGAAAAACCGATCTCATAGAGTGGAAAACCGATTATCGGTCACGAAAAACCGATTTCGTCGCAGATTTTACAGATTTCGTCGCAGATTTCATAAACATTTAGATCTCACAACCAAATCATTCTTATAGTCTTTTAGCTAGTAAAATAAACAAAACAACCTAAAAACCAACAAAAAAAACTCATACATTACCTTTCAAACTCAAATGTAAGAAGAATCTTCAAAACTTTCAATGGTGTAAACCTTCAATGGATCCAAAAACTTCAATGGTTGAAGAAACTCGAATGACTAATCTCCTCAATAAATTGTTTTTCAGCTGCAATGGATCTCAAAAATCTTCCTAATTTTCGAAATTTTCAGCTGCAATGGAGAAGAAGATGGAAAAGGGAGGCTATTGGTAGGAGAAGGAAGAAGGTTATTTTCGTAATTTCATATTTGGGCATTTTAGTCATTTTAACTTAAGGGTATTTTCGTAATTTCATATTTGGGTATTTTAGTGATTTTAACTTAAGGGTATTTTGGTAATCTTGGGTATACAATGGAAATAGTTTGTTTGGGAGGTTAAAATCAAATTTTTTTAAATAGCTGGGTAAAAACAAAATTTTTTTTGATTTGGGTAAAACCAATAAATATCCCAAAATAATTTAATCAAACAGTTTATAATTTAAAAAAGTTTTTTAATTGACAACCAAACAATCAATAACTTTCTTCCAAAAGATCTATTTCTAAAAGATTTATTTTTCAAAAGATTTACTTGAAAAAACTGTACCAAACAAAACCTAATCATATATATCCAATATTATCAAGAGATAAAACTAATCTAATTTCTATTTTATCCTATAAAATAAATAAAGATATTTATCACATAAAATAAAGATAATTATAATTAAATGAAAATCTAAATCAATTGAAACTTCATCTCTTAGCCTTCTAGAACTTCTTCATGTTTGACTCTAACCCGTGTGCCCATTGCGCATTGTGACCTGCAATTGTGACCCTTGTCTCACGACCCTCTATGATATCTTTTGGTTGAATCACGACTCACAACCACAAATCGCAACTCGCGATTCTTGTTCGCAATCAATCTTGGAGTTCCAAAAGCTGCCATCCGCCTGTTCCGTCTCCTTTTCCGCTTTGATCAACAACAGTTCTTATCACATTGATATAGTTCAATGTTCTTGAGTTTTTGGTTCTTGGTTATCTAGCTTTTATTTTATCATCCTAAACATGTCAATTGCTTTAAGTGATGCTTGATGCTTGAGAATTTAAGCAGATTGTAGTTGATTAAGTGTTTTCCTAAGAAAGGTCAATCCCTTTCCACAAGCACAAGCCATATTTCTTAGGGTCTGTTTGGTATACAGGAAATTTCCTAGAATTGGATTAAAAAGTTCCAATCATATGTTGACCTATGTTTGGAGAGTCTTGTTAGATTCATGACCCAGTCCCATCATTTTTTTAAATTCTGTTGCTATGGGATTTCCATTTCTTACTATTATATTGAGATTTCTAAAGGAGGGAAATAACTCATTGATTGCCTTGATAGCTTTTTTTTTTTATCTTTCCTCCACCTTTATTTTTTTTATTGATTTTCCTTTCTCTAGTGGTAGCTTTTTGGTTTCTCTTCCCTACACTTTTTTTATGTTCTATTTCCTCTACTTGTCTTTTTTAAATTCTTTTGGTTATTGTTATATATATTTTCTGGACTTGCTAAATGGGTCGGTAAAAGCCTGTGAATGCCCAATCAAGTCAACCCAAATACAAAAGCCCATCAGATGAGGCTCAGATATCAGCTCCAATCCCAACAAGCTTTACAACCCATCCCAGCAATCTACTCAGCTCGCAGCAACGAGCTTGTCTCACAGCAAGATTGTAGCTCGTTCCACCATTCACCATAAGCACAGCTCGCTGTTTGCTCATCAGCGAGATCCAGCTCGAGGTCGCCATAAACGGCAGTTCGCCCAGAACGCAATTAATGTAATATCTTCTAGAACAAGCAGTTACCTAATCTAATTGTGATTCTCTCACCAGAAACGGAAGTTAATTCAAATTCAAATTAGTCAACATTATCTTGAATTTTATGGAGCAGTTTCCTGATTTTATTCCAACTGATTAGGAAGTGTAATTAATTCATAATTCTTTTCCTATTTTTAAGCTTCCTAATCTGTAACAACTTTTCCCCTATAAATAGGGGCTAAAATTATTGTATCGACACATTGAATATCATACTGTCACTCTGCAGAATTTAAGAGAGACAGTCGTGGACGTAGGCGCACTCGCTGAACCACGTTAAAAATCCTGTGCATTCCTGTTTGGTTTTTGGCTCTTTATTATTTTCTCCTCGATTTCTGTGTTTTCTCGCATTGATTGTAGGTATTGGGTATTGATTACTCGTCGACTGAATTTCAACGTCGACATTTTGGCGCTAGAAGGAGGGCCCAAACTGCAATCTTTTCCATCTCAGTTTGTTGATTTATGATAGCATGCCAAGAACCAAACAGACCAAGTATGTGGGCTTACAGGCTGACCAGGCAGAGAGTCAGCCCAGTCACTATCACCATGATGCGCAACAGGTGGAAGGTGTACTCATGCATGCAACTGGTGCATCCCATGGCCAGGCGATCAATGCTGCAGGAATTCCCCCTCTGCCTCATCGTCAACCGATTCCAATCGCCCCAATGGTAGAAGGGCAGCAAGTGTGGTATCAAAGGCAAGAGGCACTGGAAAACACGGTCAGGCAGCTCACAGAGGTCATCAATATGTTGGTGCAGACTCAAGTACAGAACGTACCTAGGGTTGAGGTTCAGGCACCAAGGCACGTGCCTCAGCAGCATGAAGCAATGCAGGTGCCCAAAAGACCAGCAAGGGAAATCCCGCGACCTGCAGGCTCAATTCGTTCTTCCAACGCGCGCTCTAGAGCTGGAGGCCACCCTATCTGCGAGGAAAGGGAAGTCGTGCGCCCAGTTAGCCTGGTAGTAAGATCGAGCCAAGATGGACGCCGACGGGTAGAGGCTGGGCACGATGGAATCAGAGCTGAAGCTCGGGGTGTTGATGAAGTGAATGGGCGACATGCGAGATCCCATCAACATGGAGATTTGTTCGAAGAGGTCGAGAGATATGACCCAGAGCACTCTGCCCCAAGTCGTGACCATAGGAGGAGATATGAGCTCCGAGATCCATAAGTAGAGGAGCTCCTCTAGATGGTCCAGCAATTAGAAGCGCGACCTGGAGCCCTTGAGCAGTGTGGGTACTATGGGGAAAAGACCCAATTTACAAGGAAAATTGAGACGCAGCCTCTCCTTCCGAGGTTTAAAATGCCCAACATACAGCAGTACAATGGGGATAGTGACCCTTATGACCATCTCGACGCCTACAATGTTCAGATGGATCTGCAGACAGATAATCCTATGGTGAAGTATCGTGTATTCCCAGCCACTTTGGGGAACATTCTGAGAACATGGTTCAAGAATCTTCAGCTCGTAGCGTTGGTAGTTGGGAGGAATGCCAGCAGAAGTTTATCGGACAGTACAGGGCACTAAGAAGGCAGCTCGCTCCATCCTACCACCTAGCTACTATCTTCCAGCGTCAGGGTGAGTCGTTGAAGGAATACATCACCAGGTTTAGACGCGAGGTCGCGAATGTTGAGAATCCGTCAGATGAGAGCATATTGACAACGATCTCAGTTGGGCTGCGAAAGGATGAGAAACTGTACGAAAGCATTTACAAGTCCCCAGTGAAGGATCTGGGAGAGTTCTATGAGCGAGCTGCGAAGGAGATTAGGTGGAAAGAGACCTTCGGCCCGAAAAAGCAAAATCAGAAGAATGAAGCGGGCAGTTCCAGCCAGCCAAAGAGGAGAAGCAATGGCAGGAATGAAGAAGGAAGAAATAGTGGATCAAGCCATCAGATCGCTAAGAAGCGAGGAGAGAGCCAAGGTACGAGCGACCTCATCGTCAAGGTCGTTATGAAGGATACAACATCCTGACGGCTTCACCGGACATGATTTATGCTGCAGAGAGGAACAAGGAAGGTTTTGGGAGGTCCAATCCTTTAAGGGCTCCTGTTCAGTACAAGGATCGGAGCAAGTTTTGTACCTATCACAATGAGGTCGAGCATAATACTTCAGATTGCTGGGCGTTGAAGGACGCCATTGAGAAATTGATTAGGAGAGGTCGCTTGAGAAACTATGTGGCAAGACCTGCTGACTCGCGACCTCATCAAGAACGACCTCATCAGCAGCCAACACAGCAACAACTCCAACGAGCTCCTGAGCTAGAGCATGAGCCTGCGGTAAGAACCATTTTCACCATTCATGGTGGCCCCCATATCGTAGGTGCTTCTAACAGATTGCATGAGAGATACGTCCGAGAGACGAATCATACTTTCCAGGTCAGTGGATCGGAGGGACCTACAAAAAGGATGAAGACGACCTCGGACGATATTGTGTTCACTGACGAAGATGCTAAAGATGTGATCTGGCCTCATAATGATGCACTGGTTATTCGAGCTAAGATCAGCAACATAGAAGTGCGACGCATCATGATAGATACTAGGAGCTCGGTGAATGTGATGTACAAGAACTGTTTTGAGCAGATGGGGCTAGGAGCAGAGCAGTTGAGACCATCCCCAAAGCCTCTATATGATTTCACTGAAGATGCTGTTGTACCAGTGGGCCAGATCAAGTTGCCACTTACTCTTGGGGAGGCAGGTCATCAAGTTACAATGCTGGCAGATTTTTTTGATAATTGACTGCCCATCAGCGTACAATGTGGTCCTGGGGAGACCTGCTATGAACGAGTTGGATGTGGTTACTTCAACCAGAACCTTCACAGTTAAATTTCCAACTCCTAATGGCATTGGATGTGTTTGGGGAGAGCAACATTTAGCAAGACGCTGCTACGAGGATGCAGTCAAGATGGGCATGTGAAAGGAAAGAAAGTGAACGTGGTTTCGTGGGGCGAGCCACGAGCTATGACTAAGAAAGGAGTCAGTCACGACCTGGACCCTCGCGAGATAGATGTAAGCCGAGCTACAAGGCCAGTGGAGGAGTTGGAAGTAGAGTTACAAGTGATGCAGAGTCAGCAGGCAGATCAGAGAGGTGTCTGAAGTTGGGAAGAGGTTTAGCTCCAGAATTAAGAACCTAGCTCGCTGACTTTTGAAGACGAACTTGGATGTGTTTGCATGGAATCATGAGGACATGGTGGGGATAAATCTAAAGTGATGTCGCACAGGTTGAACATTGATCCTCACTACAAACTAGTTTGCCAGAAGAGAAGAGCAATGACAGGGGAGCGCTATCTTGCATTGAAGGAAGAGGTAGACAAGCTATTGGTGAACAAATTTATCCGAGTAGCTTACTACCCGACTTAGGTCGCTAATCCAATCCTTGTAAAGAAGAAAATGGAAAGTGGAGGACTTGTATCGACTTTACTGACTTAAATAATACGTGCCCAAAGGATAGTTTCCCCCTGTCAAGGATAGACCATCTCGTGGATGCTACTGTTGGCCACGAGCTCATAGTTTTATGGATGCATACTCGGGTTATAATCAGATCCCAATGAATCCTGAGGACGAAGAGCACACATCGTTTATGACTGATTGTGGCTTATACTGCTACAAGGTGATGCCTTTCGGATTGAAAAATGCAGGAGCGACCTACCAACGCTTGGTAAACATGATGTTCGAAGAGCAGATCGGAAAGACCATGGAGGTCTATGTTGATGATATGTTAGTAAAGTCCAAGCAGGTAGGTGATCATGTGCGTGACCTGGAGAGATGTTTCAGATTCTGAGAGCTATCAGATGAAACTGAATCCACACAAGTGTGCGTTTGGGGTAACTTTTGGGAAGTTTTTGGGCTTTATGGTGAACAGCAGAGGAATTGAAGTCAACCCTGAGAAGATCAAGGTATTGATCGACATGAGATCGCCAACCAGGGTAAAAGACGTGTAAAGCCTTAATGGCCAGGTCGCAGCACTCAGCAGGTTCATCTCGAAAGCTATGGATAAATGTATTCCATTTTTCGATATCTTGAAGAAGGCAAAAAGCTTCGAGTGGACCGAGCAATGTGAAGTTGCATTTCAACAGTTAAAAGAATATGTGGGGCGAGCTCCACTTCTTTCTAAACCCAAAAAAGAGAAAAGCTGATTCTGTACTTGGGGGTGTTTCAGCAAGCCTAAGTGCTATACTGGTGAGGAAAGAAGAGAAGACGCAGCTTTTGGTGTACTATATAAGTAAAAGGCTGCAAGATGCTGAAACCAGGTACTCGCAGATGGAGAAGCTCGCTTATTACTTGGTGATCACATCAGAGAAGCTGCGACCTTACTTTCAAGCTCATACGATTGAAGTCCTCACCTAGTATCCGCTGAAACAAGTTATACAGAAAGCGGACACTTCAGGTCGTTTGTTAAAATGGGTAGTGGAGCTCGCACAGTTCGATATCCAGTTTAAGCCGAGAACTGCTATCAAAGCTCAAGCTCTGACAGATTTCATTGCAGAGTTTACAGGGTCTGTGGACGATGAAGCTGAGCTGAGTCTTCTGAAGGTCCGACTTGGGAGCTTTATGTTGACAGGTCATCCAGCGAGCAGAGGGCTAGAGTTGGGATTTTGCGGATTAGCCCTGAATGCCACAAGATCCTTTGTGCTTTAAGGTTTGGCTTCCAGGCTACAAACAATGAAGCTGAATATGAAACATTACTCGCAGGTTCGCGTTTGGCTAAGAAAATGCGAGCTGAGCGATTGAAAGTCTTCAGCGATTCGCAGCTCCTAGTATGCCACATTTTGGGATATACCAGACCAAGGGGCCAAAAATGGCTTTGTACCTTCAGAAGGTCCATGAAATGCTAAGTGCTTTCTAGAAGTGTGAGGTGAAACAGATCCCATGAGCTCAGAATGCATACGTAGATGCTTTAGCTCGCTTGGCAACCACCCGGGACGCAAATTTCTTGTGGGCAATCCTAGTGGAGTTCCTACCAACTCCTAGTACGGAAGAGAAGAATGTGATGATGGTCATAACTGTACGACCCAACTCTTGTATGAGCTCAATTCTCAATTATTGCAGGATGGAAAGCTCCCAAGTAACAAGTTGGAAGCACGGCGTCTGCGAGATAGAGCAGCGAGATATTGCATCTATGATGATGTATTGTACAAGAAGGGGTTTTCAGCTCCACTTTTATGATGCATTGATGGCCCAGAGTGTGAACTAGTGATGAGGCAGATACACGAAGACCATTGTGGAAATCATGCTGAGGGGCTTTCCTTAGCTCAAAAGGCACTTCGTCAGGGTTTTTATTGACCCACCATGAGGTAGGATGCTATCAACTTAGTAAAAAAGTGTGATAAGTGTAAGAGGTTTGCCCAAGTTCCACGAGCTCCACCAGCTTATCTTCAACAAATGGTGAGTCTGTGGCCCTTTGTAATCTGGGGGATGAATTTGATCGGGCCTCTGCCAATGGCTCGTGGAAGGTGTAAACATGTCGTGGTCGCAGTTGACTATTTCACTAAGTGGGCAGAAGCAAAGGAGCTGGTAGAAATCTCCACAACGAAGATTAAGAAGTTCGTGTGGAGTAATATCATTTGCAGGTTTGGAGTTCCACAGCAGATCGTGACGGACAATACGACTCAGTTCAGCAGCGACGAGTTTCTTAGGTTTTGCAACGACCTAAAGATAGTCAAGAGCTTCTCAGCAGTGGATCATCCTCAAGCAAATGACCAAGTTGAAGCTGTGAATAAAATTATAAAGCAGACCTTGAAGATGAAACTGGAAGCGAAGAAAGGAGCTTGGGTGGACGAGCTCCAGAAAGTATTATGGGTTTACAGAACCACAGCTCGCAGCACTACAGGCGAGACACCTTTCTCAATGGTATATGGGTTTGAGGACATGATCCGAGTGGAATTAGAGGTCACCTCGCAGTGAAGAGCGACCTTCAATCCAAATGACAATGACCAATTACTTGTTGTAAGCTCAGATTTGCTTGAAGAAGTCAGAGAAACAGCCAGATTAAGGGTAGCTGGTTATCAGCAAAGAATCGCGAGGTACTATAATAAGAATGCTCGAATCCGCAGCTCCAACGTGGGAGACTTGGTGCTGCGTATCATTTTACCTGGAGCTCGTAAGCCCAGCGATGGGTCCTTAGGCCCAAATTGGGAAGGACCCTATATCATCAAGGCAAACTTGGGAAATGGAGCTTATCATTTGACCAACATGAATGGAGCGGAGGTCCCTCGAGCTTGGAATGCCGAGCATCTTCGACCATATTATCAGTAACTTTATTTGTTACCCATAATTCAATAAAGAATGAAAGCTCCATTTTCTCTCATAATGTGCATTGTTTCTCCAAGATAACAGGTTTCGTGCTGAATAGCTCGCTGCTCGCTAAAAGAAAAGAGCCTAAAAAGCAGGTATAGCTAAGTGCCTCTGTATAGCTCGCTAAAAAGAAAAGAGCCTAAAAAGCAGGAATGGCTAAGTGCCTTTGCATAGCTCGCTAAAAATAAAAGAGCCTAAAAAGCAGGTATGGCTAAGTGCCTCTGCATAGCTCACTAAAAAGAAAAGAGCCTAAAAAGCAGGAATGACTAAGTGCCTCTACATAGCTCGCTAAAAATAAAAGAGCCTAAAAAGCAGGTATGGCTAAGTGCTTCTGCATAGCTCGCTAAAAGAAAAAAGTCTAAAAAGCAGGAATGGCTAAGTGCATCTGCATAGCTCGCTAAAAAGAAAAGAGTCTAGAAAGCAGGAATGGCTAAGTGCCTCTGCATAGCTCGCTAAAAAGAAAATAGCCTAAAAAGCAAGAATGGCTAAGTGTCTCTGTATAGCTCACTAAAAAGAAAAGAGCCTAAAAAGCTAAAAAGCAATGGTTAAGTGCCTCTGCATAGCTCGCTAAAAATAAAAGGGCCTAAAAAGCAGTATGGCTAAGTGCCTCTGCATAGCTCGCTAAAAAGAAAAGAGCCTAAAAAGCAGATAAGGTGACGACCCCCTGCATAACTCGTTAGATGAAAAAGAGCCTAAAAAGTAGGTGTAGCTAAGTGCCCCTGTATAGCTTGCTAAATGAAAAAGAGGCCTAAGCAGGTGTGGTTATGTACCCCTGCGTAGCTTGTCAACATTTCAATATGACAGAAAAGGATCTGATCAATTTCAAGATTTTATTAACTGATTGAATTAAGAGATTGCTTTAATTATTATCATATTTTGAGCTCATTAACGATTAGCTCGAATGAAGACATAAAATGAAGATCATAAAATATGTGACCACAGATGCAATAGTTCAAACGCATTCGATAAAGGAGAAATGAAGAAATAAATTTCATTAAGTCTGAAATGTCCTTTGCAAATTGATGATTAAAAAATATAAGTACAAAAAGTAAGCTGCTAGCTCTAAGCTGGAGGATCTGGGCCTAATAAAGGGTATTCATGAGAAAGAGACATGCCAGAAGGTTCAGGGTCGCCAACGGGTTCAATATGAGAGGTCGTACCAGGCACCTTCGTTGCCGAAGGGACTGCATCAGCTGAGGATGAGGCAGCTCTTGCCTTAAACTTTTCTACAGCTTCAAGTCCCACATCCCAAAGATGGAAAAATCCATCTTCGGATGGGACATCCACAACATATAGAGAAAGTTGAGACCTATTTTTTCCTCAGCCTCATCCTTTGCTTCAGCAACCCGTATCTCCAGTTCCTGAGCAGATGTTTCTCTAAAGATCATCAGTTTTTCAAAAGCATCATCTATATGGCGATTGATGACCTCAGCTTCTTCCTTCATAGCTTCTATTTGCTGCTCTGCAGCCTCAGCTCGCTGAATTACCTCCCCCACCTGTTGCCTAAGTGCTTCAGCTCTATGTTCAGTCTCTTCAGTCCGTTGAGCAGCAGCTACCATTTCTTCAGCCTCAGCTAGCTGTACCGCGGCCTGGATTTGTTGCCTGAGGACCTCGATTTGGCTTTCCACAATCCCAGCCCGATTTTCGGCCTCTTCGGCCCGCTATACACAGCCTCCATTTTCTCAGCTTATTTTAGGCCAGCTCGGCCCCTGATCAGACTGCCTCAGCACTCCTTAGTACTCATCCCTTAACATGTCGCGTTCATTTTTCATTTTCAGCAGAGCTTCCTCGGTGGTCTGTCTAGCATTATTCGCCGCAACCATCTGTGCCTCGAGGCTTTCTGAGGTTTTCTCAGCCAAGTGTGCTATCTCCTCATTAGCAGCCTCCAGCTCGTTTTCCAGCTTTTGTCTCCCTCCTTCGCTTCATTGCAGTAAGGGCACCTTGAAAATTCTACAAGTTAATGTGCGATAAAGTAAAGAGGTCAGAAGACAAAGAAAAATGACTTACCAGCATGGAATGATGAGCTGCGAACTCGTCTAGGTCCATGCCCCTAAGGGACCTATTCTCTAAGACCCTTGCATGAATGAACATAATTGGTGTCCAATTGTCAACGAAGGAAGTTAAATATCTCCCCCCAGGTCTGAGCTCGGTTTCTGGTCTTGTTGACGAAGGAGTCCTCTCAGCCTCTGGGACATCAGGCTCCTCAGTCTGATAAACATTACGTCGTGTAACAAAGGTACGCCTAGTTACTCGCTTGTTGGTACCAGCTCGGGTTGCTTGGGAGCAACCTTAGGAGGAGCATCCCCTTTTGCAGGTTACGAGCTGGAAGTTGGAACCAACTGAAGATCTGCTGTTGTTTCTGGAGGTAGTACCTTGCTTGGGCAGCGACCGAGGGAGTTTCTGCTTCAGCAGGTCGCTTGGAACGCTTTGAAGGAGCAGCTGGAGAGGCTGAGGTTTCAGTTGGTCGCTTCGCTGGAGCTGCTGAAGGGGCTGGAGTTTTGGTAGGATTCTCGAAAGAAAACTCCAGAAGAACAAGTTTCTTCCTTTTAGCTGGAGCTCGCCCAGTGGAAGGAGCAGAAGCTGAAGAAGTAGTTTTTTTAGATGCACCCACTGCTGGGGTGCGAGCTGGAGCTGGTGTTGCTTCAGCAGATGTTGAACTATTAAAGCATGCGCTAAGTTTGCTGAAGCAGGCAATGGAGCCTTTGAAATAGTTGTGTGATTTGGGGAGGGGGATGAGTCTACTTGTACAATGGGGGCTGTGCGAGCTTGAGCTTTTTCTGCCCGGACTGGAGCAGGAACTGATGTTGTCTTTGCTCGCGAGGAGGGAGTGCGAGCTGGAGCCGTTTCTGCTTGTGTTGGGGCAGGAACTGAAGAAGTTTCTACCTGCGAGGTAGGGACAGGAACTTGAAGACGGAAGGAAGCTTGCGATGCCCAAGGTTTGATATGTCATTCTCGACATCAATTAGTGGAGAATCATCAGAAGGAGCGAGGCCATGAGCCTGAAGAAGAGCATTATTAAACTTGCTGCTAATCCTGGCTTCGCCCGAGCTCGCGAGCGTATCGAGAGCCCTTTTCTCCTCGCTGTTGAGAGGAGACTTGTCTATTTTTTTTTCTGCAAGGCAAATCGTTAAAATAATAATAATAATAAATAAATAAATAAATAAAAGTCAAAATTATTATTTTAAGCCCGCTAAAAATCTTCCTCTGTATACCTGGTTCAAGGACAAAGCTGAAGTTTTTAAGACGTGCGAGAGAAGGGCAGGAGACATAGAACCAGCTCGTTTTATATTTTTCAACGTTGGACTTGCCCTTTGCTTCTCTTTGGGGTAAGAGATCCTTGTATTCCGACGGACGAGCTGTGAGATAATAGATGTCGTCGGGTTTTTCTCCTGCCTTTGTACTCAAAGCCTTGATACTGTAAAAATTTTAGATTATTTTGGGAGTTGGAGGACGAAGGTCGTTTTTGAGGAAGGCTAGAGCCAACGAGGTCAGCTGCGCGTATAAGTTTGGTGTTAACTGGAATGGAGTGAGCTTGACAGCGTTTAAAAACCTGATTAAGTAAGAAGGAACTGAGAATCTCAGCCCGTGTTCCAGGTGCTGAGTGCTGACAGTAATATACCCTCGCGAAGGATAGGCTGCATGTTTTTTTGGAGTGGGTGACATCGCGCGACAACCTCTGGGGATATGAAATTAAAGAGCAATCCCCTTTAGTTCGAAGACTTCTATAGAAGATGGGTGATGAGCAAATGTTTTGCGAGCTTCCTTTTCCTTTTCAGCTCGTTGCTGAGTTTTTGCTCGCTTTTCGCCCTGAGCTGCTTCACTAACCTTGCGAGTTCCACTTGAAGACATCTGTGTAAAAGAAGCATGTTTAGGTCGCGGCAGGCAGATTATCAAAATACTAAAAATCTTTCTAAGTTTCCTATTTTTCAGATCATTCATATAATGGGGGGCTCGACCTATGGAGAAACGATCTGCTAGCTAGCAGTCTATAGGTGCCTAATTCGATAATTAGCATGCATAATAGGCCATAAACAGTAATCAGATCGCGCAGATAAATATGCCGTAAGATCAAATTATCAGAATTCGAAAAGTCATATTCAACAAGAAACCCAGAACAGTGAAGATTCAACAACAACATGACATATTCAAGCTATTTAGACACAGTAATGGCAAAGTTTTGACAGCAACAATTTAATATCAAGAACATGGAATATTCAGACCATCACATACACAAGAATGACCAGATACAAGCACAATACAACCCCCACTCAACAAAAATAAACCAAAAAACATGAGTCTGAAGAAAGAGATCAAAGGTTTACCATGAATTACTTATGAGAATGTAAGAATAGCAATTGGAAATGTTGATTTCGTAAAGAACCAGTGAGTTCCCTGAACTTGGTTGTTTGGTTGCTTTGAGAGAAAATGACAGATGAAAGAAGAAAATGAAATGGTTCCATCGGTTTATATAGACAAACGAGCTTGAACCCCAGCTGTCGGATCTCTGTGTTGTGTAACCGTCATTAATCCAACGGTGCAACGCAAGGTACAGCTTTGTAATCATGGAACCGTCAGTTGAAAGACGTGCGCATTAAATGCGCGTGTAAGGAACGTGCCAGCATTGTTTCAGTTACCTCTTGCATGACCGCCACGTGTCAAAGCTGATAAGACAGAATTTGGAAGGAGGGGAAAACGATAATTCAAGCTAGCTTACAGAGAAGCTATCTTTTACCAACGAGCTCGAGCTCCCAATTCGCAAAACGAACTGAGAGCTGGGGGGCTAATGTTATATATATTTTCTGGACTTGCTAAATAGGTCGGTAAAAGCCTATGAAGGCCCAATCAAGTCAGCCCAAATACAAAAGCCCATCAGATGAGGCCTAGATGTCAGCTCCAAGCCCAGCAAGCTTTACAGCCCATTGCTGCAATCTCCTCAGCTCGCAGCAATGAGCTCGTCTCACAGCAAAATTGTAGCTCGTTCCACCATTCACCATAAGCACAGCTCGCTATTTACTTATCAACGAGATCCAACTTGAGGTCGCCATAAACGACAGTTCGCCTAGAACGCAATTAATGTAATATCTTCCAGAACAGACAGTTATCTAATTTAATCGTGATTCTCTCACCAGAAACGGAAATTAATTCAAATTCAAACTCAGTCAACATTATCTCAGATTTTATGGAGCAGTTTCCTGATTTTATTCCAACTGATTAGGAAATATAATTAATTCATAATTCTTTTCCTATTTTTAAGCTTCCTAATTGTAACAACTTTTCCCTTATAAATAGGGGCTAAAATCATTGTATCGACATATTGAATATCATTATGTCACTCTGCAGAATTTAAAAGAGACAGCCGTGGACATAGGCACACTCGCTGAACCACATTAAAATCCTGTGCATTCCTGTTTGTTTTTGGTTCTTTATTATTTTTTCCTCGATTTATGTGTTTTCTCACATTGATTGCAGGTATTGGATATTGATTACTCGTCGACTGAATTTCAACGTCGACACAATCATAAATGAATCATTTACAACCATTGATCTAATAACAAATTCCTAAATCTAAACTTGCTCAACAAGCGAACTAAACAACAACTTATAAGTATTAACTTTATCAACTTCATCGAACTGACCAGCAGCTTCTTTACTTAAGTAAGCTAGACTTGTTACTATTGATTGTGAGTGACTGAAGTCACTTGAGTAGCTTGAGTTGAAGGCACTGCAGCTGATCCTAAAGAACTTGTAGCTGCTGAAGGAAATTTATGTTGAGAGCTTTGAGAATTAGAATTAGGTAGCCTTACACTTTAATAGGAACCTTTGCCTTTTCATTTCTTGTATTGATATTATGTTTAGTTTGATGCGTATAAATTCAATATGTTTTGTATTCCTTGTTAAATTAGTCCTTGAGGCTTGCTCAATTCTTGCCTTGAATTAATCTAGTTGATGCGAAGATTGCGCTCTCATACCAATTTTTTAGGAACCTAATTAAGGTTCTAATAATTAAAAATAGAGAAAATTGAGACAATAGAGACTAATTAAAGGTTTCATCACTTTGAGGGGATTTAATCTCTAATTTATTAAATGCTTTTTTCTTTGTTATAATGTCTTTAGAGATTTTCCTATAATCAAGGAATGAAATAAAATTGTCATTAGCAAATTGAAGGTCGATCTGTTGAAACGATCAAAACTTTCTTTGTCTCTCTTTACTCTATTTGTTTTTTTTTTTTAATTGTTAGAACACTATGTTGCTGATAACCTATCTTGTAATTGCTGCTTCTTAGACGTCTTTGAACTTAGGTGACATAGTGATCCCATGAAAAACATCCATACTCACAGGTTGGAATCATGAAAATCCTGCCCTTAATAGTCCAGTTCCCATGAAACTACAGTTGTTAGAAACCATGGGATTTTTATGCAGTTACTGCACAAGTTATAATTATTTTAGAAAGAAGCGACAAATTTTACTGGCTTCGTATGAAGTAGGCATTACTAAAGAGAAAATTTAGTTAATTTGTTGAACTATTAGAATTAAGGATTTTAGAGGAAAGTTATACCACTAAACAAACCTCATCTCTTTTAAATTGCAATTAATTTTAGAGTTTAGTGATGAAGGTAATTTTTCAGGTTTGTGTTGTATTCTGTGGAGATGCTTCAGAAGAATTGTACAATGGATGCATAATGGCTGTTCATGCCCCAGATGCTTTGAAAATGCTAGGAAGCCAAGCAACATTTGATGTAATGAGAATACTTGGTGCTTTCCAATATGCCTACAGGTATCGTCTTTTACAAACATCGCCCGGCGGCATCTTTCATCCATTAGTTTTTCTGCCATATATATGAATATTTATGTTTTAGCTATGACTCATAAGAGGATATTGTACTGAAGAATGTTTATCATCATAGAGGAGAAATGTTTTTCAGTTGCATTTTCATTGATAGAAGTCTTTTTCACTTTCTTTCTTTCTTTTCTTAAATCCCATTCTTATTTATTGTCATCAATATATTTTATGTTGGATTATATTTTTATGAGCATTTGCCAACTACGTTGTTTATGAGATCTTTTATAGTAATATAAAAGTTATTGGATAAAATCCTACTCACCCTAGGGTAGAAGGGGAGTAAACTTATATTTGAGTTGTATGTTGTTAAATTATAAGAAAAAAAATTATTGCAATTTACTATACTTAAATATGAAAGTGATTTTTTTTAGTACAGACGGCATGATGTGTCTTAAGATGTTATCATACTTGTTAATGCTACGGATTTTGTAATTGCCAGTCAACCAGCTTATGATTCTAACATCTATCTTTCTATTGGCAGTGATATATTCCTTCATTGTGACAAAAAATTTATGCCCCAAAACACAGCAACATGGAGTGCTTGGAACTTTCTAGTAAGCACAGACAACAAAGTATGTGTAACACACTGGCTCAATGTGCTTCAGGTTTGTAACAAGATCTTAAAACGAACTTGTATTGGCATTTGTTAAAGTATGCTGATGCTAATTTTACCTATTGATTAGTGTTTACCATAGTTATATATGTGTAAGCAAGAAATTTGTGGATTTCTGTTTATTCATTGGATTTGAATCCTCCCGTAATCAGAGCTTTTTGGCACTTTGTACTTTAAAAACTCATCAGTTGAATACGTTAAGTTTTTTGATAATTCAACATGGTAAAAAGGAGAGAGAAATTTATAGTTTAATTCAAATCATCTAAACCTTAATGTTAAGATAATTTGGTGAAAAAACAATTGAAAGAATGAAGGGAAACCTGAAAGTGCAAGAAATAAGTGCAGTGCAGAGTGAGACCCAAAGATGCTTTTGAGAATTTTGCACTGTGTGTACGTAGAAAAGTTCAGTATTTGTCTGCTTTCCTAATTTAAGAAAAAAATAACAGTTAATAGATAATGTGGTCCTTCGTTTCTGTTTAAATGCTTTATTCACTTCAATACTCGACCTTGCAGAATATTGGTGAAACAAGTTTACCTTATCTAGTAACGCTCAATCCGGATCATGCTCCAGAAAATACTTTGATAAAGTGGTCAACCGCCCATCCAGTCCCATCTGTTGCTGCATCAAAAGCTTCACTTGAGCTTGATCATGTTCAGGGGAAAAGAGGAATTTGGTTTTGTGAAGCTTATCAGGGTAAGAATTTTCATTTTACCAAAAAGAGGCATTGGAATTATACTATTTCTAGCTCATCACTCCAATTTAATTGTATTACAAACCTTTTCTTTCAATGCAAAGAATAATAGTGCTCGGAATTTTACGAGATAAAAATTGAATTTATGCTAGAATATTATCATAACATTATTGGATTCTGCTAATAACAAATGAAATATTACCATCTGAAGTACGTCAAACATGTGGCTTAGCTAATTGTTTTATGCCAAGGAATTGACATCTCTTCAGTCTTCAATGATTTGTTTTACTCTCATTTCAGGTTATGGCTTCCATGAGGATGGACTAAAGGTAGCAATTATTGTGCCTTGAATTTATTATTAGCAAATGTACAAGATCTTAGAATGCAATGAAAGTTTACGTTTGACTAAAACATCTTGATTTTCACAATATGAAGCCCAGAGATTTTGGCAATTGCTAAGATTTTCATTTTGTTTTGTTTTTATTTCTGCACTTGCTATAGTGTTCTACTAGCATACATCAATGTGATAATTCATGGTTTACAAATGAAGTATGCTTCTTTACAGTCGAGCTTGATTGCTGCACACAGTCTACTTGGAAAAAGTTATGCTGTTTTGAGCAACCCAAGACACATGGTACCTTCTCTGATGGAATCAGGGGCCCGTATTTTCGTTGCTAGATTTCTTGGACATTATATTAAAACTGGCAGTTTGATGTGAGTTAATTTTTAGTTTCATTTCATTTGCCTTTTATCTTTTATCTTCTTTACGTATGTTGCAATCAGGTATTAATTAGCTAAAAGATTTGGCTGTCAATTAGCTTTTGATTGATTTGGTTTGAGATTGATTGAGGGTGATTGAGAACTAATTGTAATCGACTCAGTTACCTTTCCTAGTTTAGTACTATATATACCTATATCATTGGTTGAACTAATTATAATTGATTCAGTTACCTTTCCTAGTTTAGTACTATATTATGTAATTGATTCAGTTACCTTTCCTAATTTAGTATTATATATTCGTGGTTCCTCTTGGATTGCTATTCTAAGTAAATTTGATCTCTCAGGTCAGTATGTATACAGTTTTGCATTCTACTTTTATGTATTTTATTTTTCCAACTTTATTTAAAGTAATATAGAGGAGATATTGATACAGTGCACTTTGTATGGTATCATAGTTTGCTGGAGGAAGGAGGCAATGCTTTTACTTTTGTGGGAAGCAACTGTCAAATGAAAACTATTTTGAGAGTTCACAATCCCCAGTTTTACTGGAAAGCAGCATACTCATTTATGTCTGACATTTGTTTAAAGAGACTGCATATCCCATGATGGTGCAATTTGTTAATAGGAAATCATTTAAATGTTATATCATGGGACTTCAAATATGTTATATATTAACTATAGAACCAAGTCTCTGTACTTAAAGATCTCCCAAGAATGATGACCACTAGAAATTGTTATCAGGTTATGACAGAGGCTGATTTAGGTCTAGCAGATTCATATATCAATGGAGATTTTTCTTTTGTAGATAAAGATGAAGGTCTTCGAAATCTAATTATCATAAAAGAACTAATTTGAGTCCAAGTTCAATATACAGAGTCAATTTGTACTTTCATTCTTTTCTTTTGCTAATTTGTATTTTAGATTCTCATTGTCAGTAGAGATTTGGATTCATCTATATCAAAAAATGAAGCAGAGAAGGTGTATTGTGACTATTAGATTCTTGGAGTATGCATAGATGAAGTTACTTTCAAGAATCTTACGACAATAAGTATTTCACTTTCTTCGCTTTGTTGCATTTAGGGGTTGGTGGTCACCAATGTTTTTTCACTGCTGGTATTGCTTCAGCAAAGTACTTCTTCCGGCACAGTTCAAGGCGAAGTACTCATACAAGCTCGAAGGAATATCTCTGGCCATTATGATTTGGTAATTTCTTTCACTATTGATGTCTTTGGGCAAGCCTAAAAGCAAACAGAGATCAATATATATGTAATATATATATTATGTGGTTGCATGTCCTCCTGTATGCATAATGTGAATATATGTTTTATGTGATAGGTGAAAAAATGGATAAAAAGTAGGTAAATCAATTAATTTTTATTATTCATAGCAAGAATATATCCAAGTTTGTATAAAATTATTAGGTGGAGGATTCTGAAAAATCTGCGAAACTTTCACAAACGCAAAAGGGGCTAGGCAAATAATGTTGACAAAATCATGCAAAAATCACCTTATGGCTTCTCCAACCCGTCTTCCAAGTAAGTCATTGTTTTCAAGTCATTCGCTATTAATTGTTCATCAATGTAGTTTAACACCATGAGTATCCTCTTTTCCAAATATTGTAGCACTTTCAACGGCCCGCATGTCTGAACTTGAGTTAGTAATATGGGTTGGGAGATTTTAGGTTGTCAACAAAAAAATAAAAGTTAACAAATGGAGTTCTACCAATATAATCATCTAATTTGTATGTGGAAAGATTTTGAGCTTTCATCACATTAGACATAGTATACATACAATACCTGCTATGTTTTTATTTTTTATCTATAAATGAATATCTATCAATTATATGGAGAAATGGTTGAATGTTTCAATTCTTAAATAGAATTGAAACATTCAATGCTATTTGTATTGTGCTGCCATATCCAATGATATCTAAATTTAATTATTTTGAATGGAATTGATATAAATTCACAATACTTATAATTAATGTGAAAATTTTAAAAATATTTTTGATAAATAAAATGTGTTGTTTAACTGTCATGAATTTCTATAGGTTGATTTTTTATCTTATCACGACGAACTCTTAAAGTTCATTTGCTCAATCAACTTATGTGAAGATGTATATATAATGCAACAAAAAACTTTGTTGAAATGGTTGCTGTTTATTGATGTGCTGTGAATATCATTATTGATAATTTATTATGAAATCGCAACTTCAGCTTATAATTGAAATTCTAACTCAAGAATACAAGTGCTCTTATTATGTAGATGGGTATTTTCACGCCATAGCAACATTACCGCATTCGCCAATCCATACAAGGGCTTTCCTTCAACTGATTCTGTCATGCAATGAGAGACCATAAGTACTTGCTTTGTTGCTTCAATTGGTGATCAGTTTATGATGTTGCATTTGTACTAATGAAAAGTCCATGACAGTCAAGGATATTTTCCATATTGTAAAATTTTCCTTTGGTGTGTTTGAACAGAATCACAATGTCTAGCTTCCTTTTAATGATTCACGAAAGGAAGTACTCTCATTTATTTATGAGAGACGATTAAAATAATAAGTTTGCACCACAATATCGATCTTTTGATATTCATGAATCATGTTCGATTAGGCCTGTTAACTATTGACTTGGGTTCTTTGCTCACTGCAGTCCAACATCTGAAGAAGCGAGTAACTAATAGGAGAATATAGGTCTTGTAAGTTGGTGCTGCACATTCTGGAATGTCAAAGACTGTTAAAATCGCTAGACATCTACAAATCCATTTGCTGGAGGTAGCTAGAGGCTGTTTGCTAACTTTTTAAACCAATCTTACCCCATGGGGACCTGCCCTATTTGATACGAATTTGGCATATGATAATTGGGGTATAGGGTGGAGACAAGATTGAATGTTAAAACTCATTTTGTTTTGGGAAGGGAAACGGTATTTTGATTCCCATCCTGTTTTGCCCCATGGAACCCCATAATTTTATAATATTATAATGCAATATTAATATTTTAAATTATCAAGTTGTACATACTTCAACCAATGTGCATACCATGAGAGTATACACACTCAACTAATGAATCATATGAGCTTCAATTTGATGAATAGATGTCATGAATTCAATTCAACCAATGCATGACATGAAAGAAATAAACGCACACAACTTGTTATTGGAATTTCAATTTTATTTAGATTCAACAATGTGTTATTTATACATTTGGTGGTTTATTTTACAATCGACTATTTTATAATAAATGAAACATTATTTATATTCTTTAAAATTGTCTCATAAATTAAGATTAAAAATTATGTTTTATAACAATTAGTACTTAATTATAATATAGTATGGCAAAATGGGATACGGTAGGGTAGGGCAAGGATGGGGAGCTCTATCCCCAAATATGGATTCCCCATCCCCAACCCAACTAGGGAGTGGGGTGGGGTGAGGATGAGAATTGTAATTAAATTTGGGTTTGAGGAACAAGAGTGGTCCCCACCCCATGCTTGCTTGATAAACCCTTAAATAATATTATGACACATTAATAAATATGATTATATACCTTTACATTGTAGGGTCACAATTATTGGAGGTTTTAGTTCAAAATCTATATATTAATTAGGTTATATCAACTAAAAATTTTCACTTACATTATTTATGACTCAATATGCATTCATTCATTTAAAAATGGATCCTTTTCAAGTTAAGAGACCCTAGCGCCCTAAAAGCTATATGAAAAAAATATTTTTTAAAAAAATTGATATATATATATATGTGTGTGTGTGTGTGTGTGTGTGTGTGTGTAGGTCGGGCTGTATCAACTGAAAATTTTGACTTAAAATAGTAATTTCAACATCCTTCTATCTATTTCTACCTAATTTAAGGGTAGATATTATTAATGCCACATTTGAACCTTTAGCCCGAGCATCGGGTTTTTGGTTTTCCCTGCGATTAAAAGGGAGGGGGGATGGGGCGGCCAGAAAGGAAACCAAGAGCGGGGGCGAGGGGGGAGCGCCAAGGGGCGAAGGCTGAATGCTGTTATGTCCTTCTTAAACCCTAAGCTAGCATACCCAAAATTTGAACTAGTAACCCTTATAAGTGTTTTAGTTGCAAACTTGATATCATTAACATTTTATGTTAACGTTGACACTAGGTTGGATGCTACTATATCCTCCTTGAATCACAAGGTGATATCCCTAAAATTTGAACCAATAATCTTATAGATGTTTTGGTTGTATATCTAGTACCATCAAAACAACTGTGGTATCTAGTTTGCAACCAAAACATCTATCAAGTTATTAGTTCAAATTTTAGATACGCAACCTTATAGTACGTTAATGGTTTAAAAAGGACTTCGACCATGTCTTAGCACCACCAAATCTTGACTTATGGTTCAAGGAGAGCTTGGTAGCACCCCACCTCTACAACACCCCTCTAGGACAAGGCCAAAGCCCACATAGACAAACAGCCACCGAGGTGGCTAAGGTCACTAAATAAAATGTGCCACATTTGAATCCTTAACTGAAGCATCAGTTTTTTAATCTTACCCCCAGGAGAGGGGTTAAAATGGTGGAAGCTAGGTGCTATAGTATCCTCTTTGAACCACAAGGCAGTGTCCTCAAGATTTGAACTAATAATCTTATATATGTTTTGAGTGTATACATGATTCCAGTAAGGCATCTGTGGTACTTGATTTGAAACCAAATTAAGATTATTGGTTCAAATCTTATGGATGCCACTGTGTGGTATGTTTGTGGTTCAAATTAAGAGGACTCCAACCATGTTCGATCTGCACCAAACTTTGACTTGTGGTTCAAGGAGGACATGACAGCACTTACCTCCACCATACCTCTACGGGGGCAAGACCAAAGCCCACATGGACAAATGACTACCATAGTAACTAACAATCACTACAATTCTCGATTTCATTTTCTTTTTTTCATTGGTGGATTGAATAGAAATCAATAGATGTTAAAGTAATCTTTTTAAATCAAAATTTTAAGTTGATGTACATTAACTAACTAACTAACTAGCTCTCTCTCTCTCTCTCTCTCTCTATATATATATATATTATCTTTATATTTTTTTCTTATATAGAGTTCATTAAACATTTAAATTATAAAATAAATTAAAAATATGCAGATTTGTTCTCCTACAAAAATATTTCTATTTTTTTCTATTATTATGCATATTGTAAAATAGTTTTTTAGAATGCTAATTTGAACACCCCCCCAACTTCATCCATCTAGTGCTACCCTTGCATCCTTTGTCATTCAATGGTGAAAAATTATAAATGGCTTTAAGGTGATAACAATCTTCAGATTGGGTGAAAATAGATGGATAAATGTTAAATTTAAAAATTAAAATTGAATCTTAGCCAAACTTTAAGAGGAAATTTCAATTTTGTCCTACATTTTGGAAAAGCTTCATTTTTTTAAACGTGGATTTGTTTATAGACTCATCATTCCTAAAGTTTTAGGATATTCATTAATTTTGTCTCTAATGTTAGTGAACTAATATCAAATGTATCGGTGATAGAGGTATTTTGACATTACGAATTCCAAAAATATATATAATTATTGAAGAGAAAACCAAAAAAATAAAAAATAATAATAAAGTGAAATTTTTGGGTTCAACCCAAATCTTCAAGTCTAGGTTGAAACCTAAATCTTTATTAAAAAATTAAAACAAAAACAAAACATAAATTAATTAAAAAAAAAAATAAAAAAAAAAAAAAAAAAAAAAAAAAAAAAAAAAAAAAAAAAAAACACATTAAAAAAAAAGGACCCGAATCTTCAAAGTTTAAATGTTTGAGTTGAACATGGATCCTCATTAAAGCAAAAAAATATATATACATACAAATACCAATTTTAAAAAAAAAAAAAAAATTGAAGATCAAAGATATAGATTGAACCTATATCTTTATTAAAATAAAGGGGAAAAAAATGACCTTCTTCACCCAACTCCCCACCATCTCCCTCCCCTCTCTTCCTCTTATTCTTCTCACCATTTTCACCATCCACAATATCATTATTCTACCTTTCTTTTTCTTCTTTAACACTTGTCTTCTTCTCGTCATCATCATTGTTGCCACCCTTTTTATTGTTCAGGATCTTCGAGATTGAGCCTCTCATCCACTTTTTTTTTTTTTTTTTTTGTCTTTTCTCTACTGAAACGACTCTTGCACAATAGTCAATGATTGAAGTTGAAAAGAGAAGATTTGGCAACGTTGGCATTTGGTCTTGAAACCATTTTGTAATTGCAGGTAATAAAGGTTGGATGACTTCGCTTAAGACTTTCATTGAACACCTTGTCTACAACAATAGCAACTACACCCACCACCAATTACCACTCACCATTTCCTCATCTTCTCCATCAGATGGAGCCATGTAGATTGTTCCATTATCTGATGGAGTAGATTGCTTTAGTGGAGCAATCTTTGATCCATCTAATAGAGTGGCTCCATCGAGGATGGAAAAGTGCTCCATCATCGATGGAGTAACTATAGAAACTAGATATTCATAGCTTCAATTAGCTAATCTTACACCCATAAAGTCATGATTTAATTGTTTTAAGCAGGCCTAAAAACAAATATCAAAGAAAACAAGTAGTCTAGCCCATAAACCACAAAAACAAGTAACAAAATTATCAAATAGAACCTAAAAAGTAAGTTAGGCCCAAAAGGCCAAACAACCTAGAACCGAGGGGGAACCGACCTAACTCAAACCGAACCAACTCTTTCGGTTCAAGTTGGTTTCAACCCTTAAAATGAACATATTTGGTTCACATGTTTGAGAACCAACAAAAACTCGATTCATGTTTAGTTCCAACAGAAGCTGAACCAAACATATACGTGCCCATCCCTACACATTATACAGGGTGGTTAGGATATAACTGTTTTCCATTATAATTTGATTAATAAGCAAATATATGCTTAAGAAAATGAGGAGGAGTTAAGGTAAGAAGAAAATATAGGTCATAAAAATTTAGTCATCATTTTACCATTTACATAGACCAGAACCTAGGATTTTTCATTTCATTGCTTCTTTCATGACTTTTTCTTTACATATTTCATAAATTAATGGCTTATTTAAACTGAATTGAAACTTCAAAGACAAAAAATTTATTTTTGTTTAATTAATCTATAACGATTATATATTATAAATAGATAGCAAGTGTTGACATTGCCACCCAAAACTTCTTATCTATATACCCATAAATTTAGTTAAATTTGAAGTAACAAGATGACCCCTCAAATATTTATATGACTATTTTAAATAAATTTAAATTTGGATATATCTAATTTTTATTAGGGAAACATTTAAAATACTTGTTAGAATGAAAAATATTGTTAGTTCATCCAAACTTTTAAAAATATTAGCTAAAAACCCCTCTACCATAAGCCCAAAAGTGGTTTTCATCCACAAGTTAGTGGTTTCATGACAAAACCGTGAAAAAACAAAAATACCCTTACTATATTAAAAAATTAAAAATAAGAAAACAAAAATTACTCAATTACCAAACTTAAAAAAAATTAAAATAAAATCAAAAAATTAAATTAAAATTAAAGGAAAAAATTAAAATAGTGAAAAAAAAAAAAAGAAATCTCCATCGTATCGATGGATGGTAAAATAATTTAAAAATAAAAATAATAAAAATTAAAGAATAAATTATTTTCATACTCTATAAAATATATTAAATTTTTTAAAATAAAAAATGGATGTATCCCCACCATCCATGGTGGACATCAAAAGAATAAAAAATAAAAACTTAAAAAAATGAAACCATAAATGTAGATCCAACATCTCATCTTCAACCTCTCATCACAGCGGACTTCCCACGATCCAACTTCCATATTCTTATCAAAACGACGGAGTGGGTTCAATGATTCTCACCAAACCATGAACATGACCAAGATAAAAACCAAAACCAAAACTATCAACTGAAATCAAGATTGCTAGTAACCCAAACAATATATATATATATATATATATTTTTTGGAAGCAAGAATTTTGAATCACATGATAATGAATAAATGATAACTTGAAATCTGTTCTTCATTTTTTTTTTTTTTTCTATATGAAACAGAAATTAATCGGGTCTTCTTTATGACAGAAGTATTAACATTAAGAAATTGATAGAAAAGAATACAAATAGAATACGCACACCGGATTGCCACATAATTCATTCGTCATTTGCTGTGTAATCAAAGGTTCGAAAAATCATCGTTGCAACATTTTATTAAAGTCTACCCAAAACTTTTGCTTAGCTGCATTTAATACGTAATCTTGTATCTAATCCATCCTCTACACACACAGATATATATATATATATATATATATATATGTAACGTCTACTATAGTTTGAGATTATATTCCGGGCTATACCTCACCACTGAGAACTTGAAGCGTATGTTAAGAGGTTAGTCTTTGACACTGTAGATTGAGAGAAACAAAAGAAAACGATTTTGAACTCTTGCGCTTCTCAGTCCAAGTAGTCTTTCTCTAAGTCATTACTCGGCAAGGGCGGCTTCTACACAAGATTTTATCTTGATTTACATCTGTTGATCATGACGAATATATAGGTTCACGTAAAAGGCTTTAGGAGATCACAGCAGACTTATTTAAATTTAACCAGAAGAAACTAATACAGGTCTTTGAAATTTGTTGAAAAATGACATACATACATACGTACGTACTTACATACATACATATATATATATATATATATATATATATAAGACGGGTTGATTTATTGCATTTTTTTTTATTCGAAGTTGGGAGATGTGTCGGAAAACATGAAAGTGGTGGTGGTGGGTTCTGGAATGAGTGGACTGGTGGCATCTCATGTACTTGCAAAAGCAGGTGTTGAGGTTGTGCTTTATGAGAAAAACGACTCCATCGGCGATCATGCTAGGGTTGTCACTGTGGATGGTGTCGATTTAGACCTTGGTTTCATGTTCTTCAATACTGTAAGTAATAATTGCTCTTATTTTCAGTTTCATTTTAATTTAAATTAGTCATTTAGTACGTAATTATTTATATTATTTATTGATACATAAATTTAAAGAAAATACGTTCAAGTTGATATAATTTATTTGTTGAAATTATTTCTTCAGATCATCAATTCATTTTAAACTTTTCATAAGTTAAACTCAATCATTTTTACTTCAAATTGATAATTTTTCGAATGAGAGGGACATTTAGAAAATTATAATTTGCATATTAAAATGAAAAAAAAAAATAATTATCTTAAAAGAATGATTGGATTGTGACATGAATATGTGTTCTCAAGACTGGGAAAGCAAATAATAAATTATGTTTATTATGCTTGCCATTCAAATTGAATAGATAAAAGAGACCCTATGCGTAGGAAACCAACAACTTTTTTGCGAATGTTATCGCATCTCCTCATCCAGGGTTGTTTTAGTCTCGTTTAATGTACGTAATAAATGACATGCACGGTACTTAAAACAATAACAATGTTGGAAAGATCTAAAGTGTTGATCTCCAGCGATGCTCCAGTACTAATTGGGTGGTAGAGATGGTCAGTAGAAGTTGACAATGTTTCTCCGTCACCAAAGAAGACAGGAGACGAATCTTACTTTTCAGGAAGTAGAATAGGATTTCACAACATATTAAACATAATTCTCTTAACAAATTAAGACTTATGTATTTGAGATATCACATATGTAGACAATATGAAACTAAATTATTATCAGATTAAATGAATTTTATTTACTAACAAACTACATTAAGAATTTAATTTTAAAATATAAAAGTTTGTGCAGTTTTACCCATATTTAAATAGGAAATTTATGTTGCTCTTAATATGTGTCCAAATACTTTAAAAACATAATATTAAATGGAAGCCTAGAAGTTGTGTAATATATTGTCCATTTTACAAGTCGAGCCATCTTAATATCTTGTTTTCTTACTCAAGTCATCATTGCTTATATTAGAGTATTAGACTTTCTTCTTGGCTCCAACTAAATTTATATAGAATACACAATTAAATGAAATATTAGGAATAAGAAGTTAAATATTATCTTTTACGTGTAATTTTAAAACATATACTAAAATTAATGCCTTTAATAATGAATTTAACTTTTTAATTTAACAGTCAATTTAGTTTTATTTTCATTGTTGTCTTTCCCAAAGCTGGTAATGAACAATGTTGGAGATGTATTCAGGTTTATTAAAATCGATCATTATTTATATGATTCATATATTTATTTTCATAATAGAATAAAAAACATTTACATCTACAATAAAATGAGAAAATTACTCATACAAGCTAATAAAATAGGTTTAGCAACCTTTACTTGCATACTTCGTTAAAAATATTGTTTTTCATAATTGCCTATGTACTCTAAAAATACATAGAAATGTATTAAGGGTCACTCTATTGCCACCCAAAAATGTTCTTGATACACCTATTTACTCCTCACAGCCACTTTAAGTATTTAAAATTGATTTTGTACTCTTTACACTCTTTAAAATACCAAAACCACCTTTAAAATATTAATCATTTTAAACCCTGTTATTTTTTTCTCTCCAAATCCAGTTCACATTTGTTAGCATTGTCATCCAATAAATCTAAACAGACAAGCAAAAACCAGCCATGAAAAGTCAAAATCTAGCAAATCTTCTCCTGATTTTCTTAACATCGGTATATATGCTATTTGTTTAGCATGCAACTCAATTGAAAAGAAGTCAGCATAGGATAACAAAAATGCTTTTGTTTCATTGTTTATAAATTAAGAGAAAATTACTGGGTTAAAGAATCGATCTGATTCAAAAATGAAAAAAAAAAAAAAAATGACTTGGCTGAAGAGTATTGAAGTATGGTGATGTCAGTGATGCAAAAGAGGCTGGTGATTGTTAGCTTATGATTCAAAGAATCAAGTTGGTTGAAGAGTATTTTAAATAAATGAGAGTCATGGATTTTACTTTATAGACTTGTGAGATGAAGGCTTTTTAAGTTGCGTATTGAGATGACGTTCTTTAACTCATTTGACTATTATATGTGAAAATACTGGAACATGAATATGACAATAATTGGATTTGATTTTAAATAACATATTATGTTTTTTTTTTTTTTTTTAAATGGATTGGGTCTAAAGAGTAAATTTGGTCTATTAAGAATTTAAGATGTACTTTTAAGTTTTAAGTAATATTAAATTTGGGTGGCAATAAAGTCACCCTTGTATTAATTGTGATGATTTATATTTTTGGGTATTTTTGGGAAGTTTGGGGCATTTTTGCAAGTTTTTTATGGGAGAGTAATTAGGCAAATTAATATGAAAAAAGGAACAATTTTTAGTTTTAATTGTACAACCTGCTAGATGGATGTTTTGCTTAATATTATACAAAATCCCTTGACATCAGTTGACTTCCGTCAAATGTAACCTTTGACCAAACCTTTATAAGAAAATGATTGAAATGCCCTTACTACAATTGAACTTTATTTAGGTTATATAACAAATAATCTAACAAAATATTATATAAATATATAATACGACCTTAACTTAAAAATTAAAAAAAAAAAAAAAAAAAAAATTATCCATTCACACCAAAAATCAAAAGTACGATTCCTTCATCATCTAAACCACCAAAAATCGTGTTTTCTTTATCATTTAGATCACTAAAAACCAAAAATCCATCCACTCATCATCCAAATCACCAAACATCTCTTTCAACTTCTTCAACATCACGATAAAATGACTT